>PVJH01016681.1:0-49857 GCA_004026705.1 Nesogale talazaci
GAAAATATGATGAAAAAGAAACTTGTAATTAAATTAGCTTCATTGTGATAAAATAGATTCATAATCAACTACATTATTTCTTTGATTGGCTAAAATATTTCTCTGAACCTCAGCATGTGTATTTATTAAAGTAAGCTAGGATTACTTAGCTAAGGGTGATTTTGTTATATTAATAGAGAAAATACCTTTTAAAGATCGAGTTGAGGAACTTGGTACAAGCGGTGACTTAAGAACTTGATGACTATCTACAATGTCTGGGATTTGAATTCACAAGAGAATGATATGGCAATCCATACTTCAGTAAAGACCCGAACCTGGGAAAGCCTCTATCCTACTCTCAAAAATTCACAATGATTGAATGACTCTGACTCATTCATGGGGACTCTGTAGGGCAGGGTAGAACCGCCCTCATGAGTTTCCAGAATTAGAAACCTTTCTGAGAGATTGCAGCCTCATCTTTCTCCCAAGGAGCCACAGGTTCTTTCAACCTGCTGATCTTGTGATTGGCAGGCCGATGCTGCCCACTGCTCCACGTTAGGGCCTTGTAAAGTTACTGTAAATCAGATCCCACTTCACAATAGCTTTGTTTCCTTTTGTGTATTTTTAAAAATAACTTTATTGGGTGCTCATATATCACTTTTCACAATACATAGCTACACATACTGTGCCAAGCACCTTCACATGCCTGCTGCCATTATCATTCTCCAAACATCCGCTTTTCCACACAGGCCCTTGATATCAGCTTCCCCATCCTTTCCCTTCTGTCCTTGCTCACCCTGTCCCCACCAGCCCTCAAGACTTTATAAATTATGATTGCTTAATCACATCTTACATTGCCCGACATCTCCCCTCGCCCACTCCTCCGATGTCTGTCCTCCCCATAGGAAGTGATGTGTAGGTCCTTGTTGTTGGTTCCCCCTCTCTACCCCACCTTCTCTCCACCCATCTAGTACCTCCACTCTCACCACTGGCCCTGAGGGGTTCATCTGTCCTGGGTTCCTAGGTTCCCTGTATTTCCAGTTTCCATCTGTACCAGTGTACCTCTTCCAGGCTAGATGGATTTGTAAGGTAGAATTGGTATCATGATAGTTGGGGGGAGGAAGCCTTCAAACACTAGGGGAAAGTTGTATGTTTCATCGCTACCTCACTGCACCTTAACTGGCCTGTCTCCTCCTGGTAATTGGATGTCCAATTGCCCACAAGTGGGCCTTGGGTCCCCCACCCTGAACTCCCCCTCATTTGTAGTGATGTGATTCTTGTTTTTTGATGTATGATATATGCTCCCATGCTTCTCCCATGTTGACTTTGCTACTTCTGCGCTAGATGGCCATTTATTCAACTTCAAGCCCTTAAGATCCCAGATACTTTATCGTTTGGTGGCTGGGCATCATCAGTTTCCTCTGCTCTGTCTTCTTTTGCACCCTTTTGAACTCAGTGATCATATCAGAGGGTGGGCACATAAGGATGTGATTTTTGCTCTTTGATGCCCGATACCTAGTTCTTTCGACACCTCGTGGTTACACAGGCTGGTGTGCTTCTTCTGTGGTGAGCTTTGTTGCTCCTGGGCTATATGACCATTTGGTCATTCTCAAGCCTATAAGACCTCAGACACCATATATTTAGATAGCCGGGTACGATCAGTTATCTTCACCACTCTAGCTCATGTCCCCACCTGTCCTCAGTGATCATCTCAGGAAGGTGTGCACACAGTGATAAGGTTTTTTTTTTTTTCCTGTTGATGCCTGAGACCTGACCCTTTCAATGTCTTGCAGCCACACTTGTTGGTATACTTCTTCCATGTGGGCATGGATACTTCTCAGCTAGATGGTTATTTGCTTATCTTCAGGCTATGAGATCCCAGACTCTATATCCTTTGAGAGCTGGGTGCTATCAGCTTTCTTCACCTCATTTGTTTATGCACCTATTTGACTTCAGTGATTGTATTGGGCCAGTGAGCATCATGGAATGCCAGATTCATAGAACAAAGTGTTCTTGAATTGAGGAAGTGCCTGGGTGGGGGCCAAAAGTCCAGCTGCTATTTTGTGTATTTTTTAAATCCAGCTCAGCAATTGTTCTCTTATTTACCAACAAAATAAGATATTATCTAATGATCATGTTTCAAGAGGATAATAAAAGCACACAAGTATGAATTTTTATTAACAGAATCCTGAACAGCTCTAAAAGTATATTGAGCAATATAATCTATAATGAATATAAAAGTGATAAGAAACTATGCAATTAATGAATGTCAAAGAAGAGCATTTGTCATGATTTACAACATATCTACAAGTAAGCTCCCATTGACTAAAGAGTCAAATAGAAAAAGCAAAACAAAAATTAACATTACATCAGAGAATTAAAACCTTGAAGCTTTAAAGTTACAAAATAATTTACAATAGTTACATTTTGCTGTGAATATTTTAACATCTGCTTAATTAAATCCTGTAAAATTAAAGAGTGACAGAATACACAAAACATTTGTGTGCTACTCGGGAGAATAAAGAACACATGTCACTAGGTAGAGATGCCGAGATGATGAAGCTCAGATGGACACTGAGAAATATTACAAATGATCATGTAAAATGCTTAGGTGCAATATAATAATATAAACTTAAATTAGTACTCCATATGACAGAAATAAAATATAGACTATATTTTGAGCAAAAGGCACACTACGCGATACTAGGAACAAGAAGAAGGGATGAAACCCAACAGCAAATACTGTGAAGGCAATTAGAGTACTTGACTGAGAAAATATAGACGTTAGTAAATTCTTGACATACTGTTTTGCAATGACCAGTGAATTCTCAATGGTGTATGCTAAGTTTTCAAAAGTGTTTATAGTTTTGATGCAGTCCCACTCAAAAC
This sequence comes from Nesogale talazaci, assembly GCA_004026705.1. Taxonomy (NCBI): domain Eukaryota; kingdom Metazoa; phylum Chordata; class Mammalia; order Afrosoricida; family Tenrecidae; genus Nesogale; species Nesogale talazaci. The sequence continues at coordinate 2,869 of PVJH01016681.1, forward strand.
CCATATATATGTACATATATGAACACATGCACACAGACTATATATACACTTTATATGTATATACAATCCATATATATATATATATACACAGACAATCTTGGAAAGATTTTTAAATCATCAAATGTCAGCAAGACTAAAAGATATCAGACCTTCTGCTCTGTTCAGCCACTCAGTGATTTGGTAGTTCATGCTGAAGGAAAGTAAAGAAGGAAAGATCAATCATAGGGCTTTAAATTACACAGCCTGTTTCACCCTGAAATTGTACTGTGTTGGGTGGAAATTCCAAGAAAATCAATAGCAAGACAGATCCCAATAAATGAACTGGGATGTTTATCACAGAGTTCTTAATTTAACTATGAATATTGAAAACTCTGATTTGGGAAATCCCCTAATGAGTTTATCAAAGTTATACAATGAATATAAAGCAGATCCTAGAATCCTAGTTTCAAAAACTGTTTAAATAGAAAGAACACAATATAGTGTACAATGTGAAAAATGATAAGAGTACTAAATATCAAAGTAAAAAAATAGTATGAAGTTATATGAATGTTAAATCAACCCAAAGTCATTAGGTACATAGAAAAATATGACAAAATGAGAAAATATATGCAAAATATATATCAAAGGTAATGAAATGTGATGTTTTTAGTCATTAATTATTTTGTTTATGTTTATAACATTTAAGCAATAATAACAATTTTCATAAACAAAAATGAACATTATTTTTGATGGTTTTATGTGCATATTATTCATATACCAATACCAAAATATTCAAACATTATTTATAATTTCCCTTGGCTGAGACCTGGTGGCCTAGTGGCTGTGTGCGGAACTGCAGCCCATAGGGCTGACAGTTCAAATCCAGCAGCAGCTCTCCAAGAGCAAGGCTGGACTTCCTATTCCCATCAGGGCAGTGATGCCACAAAAAAAAAAAAAATTCCCTAATTTGCTTATTTGAAAATAGGTCAATAACAGGCAGAAAGCTGACAAGAAAGAAAATATATTAGCAAACATATAAATATATATTCAATTAACAGAGAAAAACAAAGTGAGATATATGTTATGTTATTATAGTGTTTGTGACAAAATTAAAAATATATACACATATTTGCATGCATAGGTCTATGCATACACTTACATATCCATATGTAGATTCACATATATCTGTTTTCTAAAAGCACTGATATGAAAGTAAGTGTAATCAAAAATTGAATCAACTATTATGTCTAGGAGCAGAGCACAGAATCTTACTATCAGATTAGTTTTTTTGTTTTTTATAGATAATGGGTGTAGTCTTGATCAACACATATTGATTGAACTGACAGAGATGCTTGTACTATCTGTGAAAATGTTATGCAGTTTGTTTTTCCTTTCCATTGGACTAGTTTGCTTTCTATCTCATCGGGAGCTCAAAGTGGTCAGCAAGGAGCCAGTTCTGGGGAGTGTCACAAGAAATCAATATACAGAAGATTGATAACTAACTAGATTTTACTTAACATGACAGTTTCAAAGAGTCTGAAAGAGAATTTTTTGCATGAACTCAGAATTCTAAATGCATAAAATAGTGCCATTATAAATTGAACACTTTGGGCTTACTTAAAATTATAAACACTGGAAAAGATGATCAAATGTTTCATTCCAAGAAGCTGTGGAGCATCTGGGAAAATAAAATATAAGAGAGGAAATTAAATTAAATAATCTTATTACTGCACAGACATAAATCTTTTTGAAACTGAACAATGCAGCTACTATTCAAATAATAAGAAAGTTTTAAGTATTATACTAAGCACTTCAAATAGTGATAAATAATGCATTAAGTTTGTTGGTGGTCCAAATGCTAATCACTCAACTGCTAGTCAAAAGACTGAAGGTTCAGATCACTCAGAAGGCCCTCTGAAGACAGAAATTGCTTCTAAAAGGTCTCAGCACAGAAAACCCAATGGAATTCTACTCTGAATCCATGGAGTGACTCAATGTCAGAATGGACCTGACAGTAACCACTAACAATAAGAAAAACCAATTAAGATTGCAAACAAAATTTAAAATATAAAGTAGCAAAGTACTGTGCAATGAACAGCTCTTATGAGACTTATTGTATGCATGGTTTCTTTACATGTGTTTGTTTAAAAACACATACCCAGTAACATTTTATTCAGCTATTTGAAAAATCTTCTATGCTTTATTGTTCTGATTAACAAACATTTATGCCACAGAGACAATGTTCTCAATTCTTCCAGTGTTACAAATAACTAATTTTGTTAAATGCTACTTTTAGAGTGCAAGCAGCAGAATCTCCATCAACAAACGTAGGCAAAGTCTATAATTGAAAAATTCAATTTGTTTCAAATGATCAGAACCACACTGTGTGTGAGGGTATGAATTATGTCTTGATATTTTTGGTGTTATTGAATAACTAACACTGTTTCACATGTAGTTAGAGTTCCACAAATATTTGAGGATTAAAAAGTTAATTTTGGTCTATGTGTAGTACAAAGCATTTGTGAAGACAATCCTATAGCTAAAGACACAGACCCTTTTAAAGAAAGGATAATGCATAGAGAGGCTTGTTGGATTTTTTATTACTATTGGAAATGTTTATTTAGTATAATATTTTAAACTTTTTCATTACTTGAACATCGATTGCATTACTAAAGAAAACAACCACAAATGGCACATATATTAAGGGACAAAGATAACGAAAAATAGTGAATTGGCCATCCTTCAATACACACCCATGACAATAGCAGTATGAATTTATTTAAATGTATTTGCATGGTATTAATTTAAAAAGTTAAGTCCAGGAAGATGGATGGTTCCTCACAACTATTACCCCATTTTACCTGCATGTATTGGTAAATATATGAATTGAGAAGATCTCACTTCGACTAAGTCTATGAATTCCAATGTCTAAGAAGATAATTCTATTGCAAAATTAAACATTCTAGTTGAGATAATTTTGAAAAACTAGGTTCAGGAAACAGGTAATGCTGGTGGCCCCACCACGGGAAATACATGGGCAAAGTCTTTAGACATGTCCCTGAGGTTGAAGAGACTGTGCCCATAAAGATTTGCAGTCTCTGAAACCCTATTGAGTAGTTCTACTCTGATCTAGAGGATCTTTCTGAGTTTAGGTCAAGGTGATGGTAATGGGTTTGGTCACGGCCATTAGAAGAGTCTAGGTGGTACTGTGGTTGAGCACGAAGCTGCTAACTGGGATGTTGCTGGTTAAAAGGCAGCAAGCACTCCATGGGAGAAAACTGATGTATGCCTTTGGAAACTCCACAGGGCAGTTTTCTTCTGTCCTACCACTTTGGAAGTGCTTCATGGAAGTGGGCTTGCTTCTGATCTTGTTAGCATTTGATTCTGACTTTATTGCTCCTTCAAAAGCATCACCGACAACCATCTGTGAAGATAAATCAAGGCGACACCTTTCATTGGTTTTTCAGTTCATTTAGAGCTATCTCTGTGTGGCATACATGATTAAAATAATAACTCCTTTAGGCAGGCTGTTTCTTTCCTTCCCTTTCTTTTCATTCTGAGTTTCTTAGTGGTCCTTTCTTTAAGAATATAAGCCTTTCCCCCCTTGTCTCCTGGTGTATTTTCTCATCTGATGTTAGAGACTAACATCCATGATGAAATGCCAAAAAAAGAGTAAGTTGGAAGAGATAGTCTTTCTTTCTCCAGTTAGTAATTGATTTTTCAAACCTTCAGCCAAATTGAATTCCCACTTCCTCAGCTCAGAGGTACTGTAATGCATATATTTTACTATTTCAGTAAATAGTCCATAATGAAGCTGGAGTCTACTTTATATCAGTTTTCTGACTCAGAAAAAACTATCCCAGCATGCTCTGGGAACACAAACTTTCATAAACAAAGTCAAACCACCTTAATGCAAAATATCCTCATATTTTCCATCATTCCAATTCCCAACTGCTATGTATTAGCCCTTAGTCAAATCTGACATTATTCAACAATGTTGTCACAGCAGCAAAACCACATTCATTTGGAATCTCTGATATGAAATCTTTGATGTATCAAACAAGATCTGCATTATCACTTCCCTTTACATTATAAAGGGTTTGCTGCTTAAAAATGATAAGAAACTTACAACAGTCACATGTAAACTCCATAAAGAAATAGTTTCAAATATTTTAGCAATAGTTACTCATATACCAGTAAACATAAGGCTAGCTATAAACCAATATTAGTATTCATTAAATAGTTATTTTATATGTAATAGCAGAACTTTATTTCTTTGAAAATATTTTGTATACATGTTCCACGAATTTGAATCACCTTTACTTCCATTTTGGCAAAAGTGCTAATGTTCCTATATTCTGTCGACAGAATTGGGAAGTAGACTTATTAGATATGAAGAACCATCCTATGGGGGGTTAAATATAATGTGAATGAATTGATAGTATCTTAGTTCTAGAGTCAATGTGAATCTCTGTCCTACTGTGTTCTAGAATAAATGGAACAAGCTATATAACCCTTGGTTCAGTTTAGTTAGGAGTAAAATTATTATAATGATCTATAGGGTAAGAAATAATAAATGTTAAAATCATTAGCTGCTGCTACCATTGTTACTTCTGTACCTAGATCAGTTCTTACTCATGAGTGAGGTATAATAAATAGGTACTTAGTTAAAGTGCCTAGTAAAGCGATCAGTGAAAAGCAGTCTTACGTCTTTGTGGCTATGCTTTACTTACTGTAGGAGAGAGAAGCATTGACTGCTTGTAAGAAAAGAAAAGATACATGGCCTTCTGTGGTGAAGGAGGTTTGCCATGCAACTGACCCTTTAAACCTGTGGACACCTGTGCTTTTTCCCTTAGCTACAAGGAGAGGTCTTATAGTAGAAGAGAGGTGTAAATTTGCTGACTATAGAAAGCAGTACAGGAAATTTAAACAGCAGCTGCCAACATGCCAGGGTCCCATAAAATGGGATATTTATGTATTAGGTCAAAATGAAGTGCATTTCTTTTTAAAATGTATTTCTGGGAGAAATTGGCACCAGACCCATAAGAATTCTAATAAAAAAGATATTCTTCTCAAAAAATTATAGGATAAAATCATCTCATTATTTGACCTTTCCCCCAAATGGTGATTTAGTATGGGCAAACGTTAATAAAAATTACATTAAAAGCTAGCTCAAAATTTCTCATACAGCTATTTTCATTTCTTAAGGCTGATATTTATAATGAAGAAGTACATCAATGGGGGCCATGCTGCTATGTGGGCTGTTACAGACGTTCATTTCTTTATAACCTTGGTATTGTCACCAACAAAACTTATTGCACTGTTGCTCCTTCTGCGGGAGTCCTCATGGTACAGTGGGTTAAGCATTGAGCTGCTGACCAGAGAGTTAGCAGTTCAAACCAGCTGCCACCGCAATGTGAAAAGAAAATTGTGCTTCCATGAAAACTTAGAACCACTCTCAGGAATTATCCGGAAGCTGGACAGAAACCTCTTCAGCATCATCGCAACAGACACAACTCCTCTGAGAAGTCGTTCGCTGTACTTCAAGTTCATTGGCTTGGCGTCAATGGAATCTTTCTCATGGAAAGCCATAAGTCAGCCAATCACACAAACAAAGCCTCCCTGTCGTTCTCAAGTCATGTTGACTAAAGGACAGGGTAGAAGTGCCATTGTGTGGCTGGTCTTTCTCTCTAGAAGTGGCGCTGCCCCATGGAGCTCACTACTCTACTGGGACCCTTGACCACCAAGTCCCCTGTTTATGCATTAAGCAATATTAGTATTCAATTGCACAACATAAAAATTCTGAAATCAAACAGTAAAGCCCAGAAGAGGCTATAATGGTTTTCTTGCTCCTTTTGAGTCAGATAGTCAAACAAGAAAACTCTCAGATGCCCAGAAAAATGGATGTTACCCATCTCTAAGCCAAGAGAAGCTTGCTTACATTCAGGAAACTATCCCAAGTTAAAAGCAAGTGTTTAATTGAAGAGTGAGCAGTGCTTTAACTCACTCGCAGCCATCGAATCAGTGCTGATTGACGGTGACTCCTTATGGGTTGCTGAGACTGTAACTGTTTACAGGAATCAAAAGCACATTCTTCCTCCCACAGAGAGCCTGGTGATTTTACACTACCAATCATGCTTATCACAGCCCATCCCTTAATCAAGGCACCCCCAGAGATCCACGTTTAGATGGACCTAATTTTATAGATAGCTGTCTTAACTCTCCCCTTAGCTCTGAATGCAATGTCTGTGGCGTCCTTTGTTCTTTCCTTATAGCCAAATAAATATGTTTGTTGCCATTTTCATTCTCACCCTACCACTAACAATCACAGATATTTTGAATAATCCATGTACTCTTCCTTAGTTCCAGCCTATCAAACTGACACTCTAAAGCATGACAGAGTTCTTGGAAGAGAGAGGAAACATCTCAGAACATTAATGAGCTCCTGCTTGCTCAAATATTATGAATTCTAAGGAAAATTTATTCTGAAAAAACATGATATAAATATTTTAAGATGATTACATAAAATATTTGGTATACTACAAGTGCACATCATTTTTACCATATTATTTATTTATTATTTAATCATTTTATTGGGAGATCTTATGGATATTTTAACATCATTCTACTAGACCAAACATGATTGTACAATTGTTGCCACCATCACTTTCTTTCTTCTTCTTTTTCTTTCTTCTTGAACTCTTTGATAGTAGCTCCCCTTTATCTTCTCCCACCCTAACCCTCAGGAACCCTATTACTATATTATATATTATTATTTTGTAATATCTTAAACCATCCAGTGTATCCATTTACCTACAAATCTGTTGTCTATTTCCCTTGAGTGAGGACATACAGTCATCATTGCTATCAGTTCTCCCTTTCCTCTCCTACACCTCCTCTCTTCCTATACTCTCAGGGAATCATTTCTCCCACTACTATTTCTGAAGGGTTATTCTAGCTTGAATTTCAATTATTGCATATTTTGTATTTACACTTCACAGATGATGACTTTTCTATGAACTGAAAGTTGGCAACAACCATTCTCCAAGCAAGTATATGTGTGCCATTTTTCCAATAGCATGTGCTTTCCTTGGTGCCTTTGAGTCACATTTTGGTAATTCCCATAATATTTCAAACTACTTCAAAATGCTATTGCACACTTAATAAATGACAAGATAGCATCGCATAACTTCATATCCACTGGGAAATCAAAAACAAGCAATTCCTATAAGTCTACTGTGGTATTCACTTTATTGCAGTGGTCTGGAAGCAATCCACAATATCTTTGCAGTATATCTGTAGAAGAAATCAAAATATACTTATTATTTAGGAGCACTAAGATGGTAATATTTTCATGTCAAATACATCAGTTTCAGTTGTGAAAAAAGAAAAGTTGCATATGTTTATTTTTCTGAACTATGTTATATCTAGTATATCTTCTCCAATGGATATATTATAGACCTTTATATTGTGAAATAATAGCTTCATAGATCACTTTGCATAAATGAGAGCAAATGGACAGTTTCAGAAAGAAGCAGATCCATTATCTACTTGACTGCATTGCTGTGACTTTATTTCTGTACTTTTCTACTTATTCCTCCTGGAAGCTAGGCTGAGTCACTTCATACTAATGAGTTACAGTTTTCCAATCTGGAAAAGAAATATCATCCTATTTACTATAGTGGGCTATTGATGGGATGGAATGGAAGAATGTATACTGAATGTCTCACGCATATTCTCTGGCACTTAGTCGATGCCCAATACATTATTTGAGAATATACAGAACAAGAAGGATGGAGTATTACTGCCTCTGCTTAGGACTTTCAGATTAGCGTGTGTAAACATCGGCAAAACAGGAACATTCATGGAGCCTTTCCTGAGTGGTCCTAGCTGTTAATTCACGGACTGCTCACTCAAAGTTCAGAGTGTCTATTCTCCCTAGTGTTCACTCCGAAGAATTTTGGAAAACCAGTCATTGAAAACTCCAAGGAACCCATTTCGGTCCTCCTACCCATGTGGTGGCCATGAGTCAGCACTGGCCCGAGCACAGTGGTAAAAAGGAGATACGTCCTTTCTTTGGGCACACCAGTGATGAGAGAGGGAGCGGGTAGGAAGTGGGGGTGGAATGTTTCTTGTTGCTGCTGACTTTTTGAATAGAAGCTATGTGCAGCTTAAATAGAACGGAGACAATGACTTATGTTACTAATCTCCCAGTGACAATAATTTCCTCTAATGTTACAGAGAGCACAGCTGTGATCAAAGGAGATTTACTAAAGAGGACAGAGCTAGCTATCATCGTGTGTCTGCTTGCTGAAGATGCCTAGGTAGCCAAGTGTGTTGGTTCTGTTTTATTTGGCAATTTTAGGCTTCCTATCCATTCAAAATAATAGGGAAGATGATATACCTGATGCTGGTTTGTGTCTTCTCTGCAAACTTGTTACAGACACTCTTTATAATCTTTCTTTCTTAAAGATTTTATAGCAATCCATAATTTAATTAGAACAAAAATAAATGTACAATTTTGGTCACCATCAGCTTCAAAGCATTTTCTTTCTTTTTGAACTCTTTGATATCACCTCCACCTTTATCCTTCCCCTTCTAGGAAACCCTATTATTGACACTCATAAGAAATGCTGCTTGTCTTGTGTTAGAGAAAGAGATACCAATCTGAGCGATTGTGAAAATCAGAAAAAGAAAGAAGAAAAGAGGATAAGATTGAATGCTAAATTTCTGTACTACTTAAACTTTTTAGACTTTTCTATTTGGAAAATGTAGAAAGCACCTCCCTCGCTAATATCATGTCTTTGAAAGACAGGGGTATATATATCCAGAAGAGAACCCTATAAGAGTTCTTTAAGAATAAAAACAATACGGGCTGAGCCCCGGTGGCGTAGTGGTTGTGCGTGGGACTGCGGCCCACTGGGACGGAGGTTCAATTCTAGCAGTGGGGCTGGGCCTCCTACTCCCACCACCAGAGAGCAGTGGTGCCCCCCCCCAAAAAAAAGAATAAAAACAATATATAAATAAATGAAGCACCTTTTTAAAGCATCATGATTAAGTAGAAATAGGAGGGTTGTGGGATGGCATCAGGATCAGAGACAAGAAATTTCAGGTTCTGTGACTATTCTTCATCTAAGCTTCCTACATGGACATTTGCTCCACATAATTCAGATAAGAGCATCTCTTTTTTGTCTCCACAGAATATTTTACATTGGGGAAAAGTTTAAAATTTTTCAAGACATTGTTTTAAACAACTTGAGTAATTGAAAACAACCTTGCTAAACATTGATTCATTGTCATTACAGAATTTGTAGTTTAACCAGAAATATAAAGGTAAAAGTGTAATTAATTATAGGAAAACATCAAAAAACAATAATTAATTATAGCAAAACACCAAAAAAACAATATCCTGCTTAAATTCAAGGGTTGAACTGCTAATAAAATGTTGGGGGTTCATATATACTAGCTACCCTGTGGGAGAAAGGTAAGATTATCTAGCCCTTAAGATTTACAGCCCTGAAAACCCATGTAGGTTCACCATGAGTCTCCGTAGACTCGATAACTGTGGGTTTATTGAGAATGGCATGACAGGCTACTTACAGAAAAAAGTGGCTTAAATGCCTGACTTCATTAAGGCTACAATAAGTTATCCTACTTGGTCTAGATGTGGAACCCAAGTGAAACAGAGGGGAAAAATTAAGCAGTGATCTTATTTCAGCAGTATTCTTGCATACTAAGAAAAACAAAAGAATGCATGAATAGCCATTGTGCTCATTTTAGAAAACATAGAAGAAATAACTATCTTATTTTGGGATCTCAAAAGCTACAGGCAGCAGCGGAAATTAGACTTTGTGGAGCCGCTGGCTGCAATTCTGGGTCTTGTTTAGCAAAAATGAAATGGTTTCAAATGTAAAAATGAGAATGAAGCATGATGAGTGACCAAAGTTCCCTTTTCACCAAAAAGAACATTTCTATAGAATAGCCTGTGAATTGTTTGAGACACAGCAATAGTGCAGCTGGAACTATTGTAAATCTGCAAATATCATGCTATTATAAGTAATATGTTGAAAAAGTGTAACCCCAAAAGAAAATGGCTCAAATAATTATTTGTTAAAATCACAATATATTTAGATTCTCAGATATGACTGTCTGAACAGTCGTATTATTAAAAATGTCAATATATATTGTTCAGTATAATTCAATATGTATAATTTACTATATAACATTCAATTCACAAGTGAATAAAGAGAAAAATGATTTGTGATTTGATGAAAAACTGACATATTTTATAGTTTGCTGTGCATGGGGAAAGGCATTCAATTTTATCAAATAATTGGTTTGATAGTAATACACTATCTTTACTTAAAGATATGCTATGAAATGCATTAATTTAGAATGGATGACTGATTACAACCTGAAAAAAGTACCATATTGCAATGGTGTATTTAATACCTAATGGCATTCTAATTATTTAATAACCTTCAAATGTTGATAATTTTCTGTTTCCAGCACATAGTTGGATATCTTTTTCAATTATGCAAAAGAAAATTTTACATAAATTTTCCTTTAACTTGCACATGCTGACATAGTGTAATGGAAAATGTTGGGTCAACATGCACTCTCTTACAGGGATGGTGGGTCCAGGATTTCCTATGAATGTTGACTAAGAAAGATGAAGCATATTACAAGTGCAGTTTTAGCAAATTTGGATCAACTGTGTGTCCATGTTCCAAAGAAATCACTAAATTAAAAAAATACTTTTTAAGAGATAAAGTATTTAACTGATATTGTTTCTTTTAGCATTTTTCAGAGTTGTATTGAAACCACGACATTTTGTGGCACATCGAATGACATTGGCTATTTAGGAAGCCATTCCATCATTTACTCTACCCATTTTTATATTTCATATTAAGAATCTCCTCTTCAAATCTCTTTTCAAAGATTATAAGAATACATTTTAATTTTGGAGAGTTCCAATGGTTATTGTTGCACAAAAAGTACAGAGATTTTCCTCTCAGATTACTTATGAAGGCTAGGTGATCGGTTTTGGAATTGTTGAGCCTTTTTGCCCCACGTGACTAAAGAAACACTTTCCAGAGACCTACCACCAAGCCTTTTGTCTGAAGTCCCTAGGTTGCTGTCAGAAGACAGTGTGCTCAACCACTTACAAGGGCAAAAGAATGCCAATATTACTAAAGTAAACTCACAAGAAAACAATGAATCCCCTAACTAGCTATGTAAGATTCCCAGATTGTCACTACTGTGTTTTTGTTTCAATTTATCATTGTTAAAGGGACCTGAACAACAGTTTGGCTAAGATATGTAGATGATTGAATCCCCTCACCTTCACTGAACAAAATATGTCAAGGAAAACAGTTTAATTCTCTCCATCCTGGAGCACTTTAAGTTTTGAATCCTTGAGGGGGACTAGTTTTTTCCTCAGATGTCAAAGATATAGAATTGAGTTGTCACTGACTCTAAAAGTAAATGTCCAAATCAACCCACTGAGAACACCTATGCGATCATTGTACAGCCTACTCTGCTCAGCTTTTCTTTTCTCTCCAGTGCTTTTAAGTTTATACAATAGTGACACAGGGTGTGTGTGTGTGTGTGTGTGTGTGTGTGTGTGTGTGTGTGTTGGGGGGGGGATCAGGGGGAGAACTGAGGTTCCTATATGAGAAAATCAGAGGGCAATATGGCAGGAGGCTTAAGAAATCACTTGAGGGAAAAGTATTTGCATTGATTCCCAGGTGTTGCCAAGTGTGTGATGGCTTTGTGTGAAAACAGACAAAACAAACAAGACCAACTTCCTGGGACTGAAATACTTTGTATGTGTTGTTATTTGCAGTGCATGCCAAGACATTCATGAGCACCAGAGCCAAATATATATATGTATGTGTTTAAAACAGCCTAATAAGGAGCATTGGAAATCTTCAAGATGAGCGAATATCTTATAACTTCTTCCGCAGGTGCGAGGATAGCTACAAGCCATGGACTTTCTGTCCTGCTTCTTGTTTGTGGCTTTGTGAAGGGTGCTTTGCTTTAATCTAAAGTGCTGACTTTTTTCCAATATCACTTTCTCTTCTTAAAGCAAAGAGCAAATCGCCTGTAAAATCTACGGAGCGGACAGCAAAGTTGACCCTAAACTCCAAGCACCACCCTGCACCCACTGTACTCTAAATACCTACACAAGGAGCGCCTGCTTCAGGAAGCATAAACGAAGAAGCTTTCACATGTTTTGTTGATATTTTCTTTGGCAAGCCACTGATTTTTCTTATTATTTCAAGAGAATTAGTGTGGCACGATAGGACATTTTCTAGCAGCAAGATTCCCCCACCCCACCCCTTTTTCTTTGGGCAACTTAAGGCATCATCACAATGACTACTCAGGGATTGGCCTGAACCTCATCAGTCTAGTGAATGCTTACTATGGAAACCACTGATTTCTTCCTCATTCAAAGACCTTTCATCTCCAGGAAGCAAACTGAGATAAAAAGGATACAGAATACAAACTATGATCCATCAAAAGTCCCTGTGTCAGGGAAAGAACAAAATTATCATCACTGCAATGCAACAAAAAGAATGTCGTCTTAAATATGGAATGACATAAGAAAGAGGGTGTTGGTTTTCTTTTTTAATTGTCATTTTTTCTTGAAATTTCCTTTTATTCTTCATTTTTTTGCACATCTCCTGTTCATTGGTGGCAAGTGCTGATTATGGCCAATCCCTGTTAATTCTGGGATGTTTATATAAATAACTTTGAGTGTTCTCTATTTCAGTGTATTTTATTCATTTCACAATTCCTGTATATGCGAACTTGAAAATTTCTGTAAATTGCTTATAGTCTGTGTGTGCTACAACTTCAAAGTAGATGTATTATGACACTAAAGCAAGCTGATTTTTATCATTATCATATATCTACATATATATATACATATGAATATCTATTTGTCTGGCCACCGCCCAACTTGTTTGGTATTTGTTTTTCATTTATAATTCATATATTGTGTGAATTTTGTAGTGCATTGTTTGATTTCTAAAGGTCTGACATCTGCAAGTGGTCTCTGTTGCCTTCTGCTTCTTTCTGGAAAATGCACACTGAACATTGTATTGGCTTATGAAAAATGAATTAATTTTATTATGTGTATGCTGTGTTGGAATTTGCTGGGGTATTTTTTTCATGTGTAGGGCTTATTAAAATTCGAGGGTCTTTTGACCCTGAAGACTGTCCATTCTGGTTTTGACCCTTATATATTTCTATATAATTATTATTGTCAAAAAAGAATCTTGCTTCTGGAATTTTGCCTTGGAAATGAATGTGGAGGAAGGATGCATTCACCGTGACTTTCTGAATTCATAGAAGAAACTTCTTGCTATGGCTAAAAATGCTGCTTTCTTTGACCTTTATGAATTTTTGTAACTTTGTCAAGCTATTATTTGCTGCTAATTACATTTTAATGTATCCTAATTAAAAATTAAAATTTGGTTGCTGTCTAAATATAACATGCAAAGGATGGCTGCAAATCACTAAAGAAGATGACGTACATGTTCCGTTTTCACTAGTTAAATGAATTATCATTTTAAATGTTTCACTTTTATTTTTTGGATTTATAATAATTCAGACTATTTTAATTTAGAATCTGTTTTCTACTCTGGAGGGAAAAGGGTCAGAAGTATCCATGTGTTCACATTCACCTTGGAATAGTTACAAGTGAGAGAGAAATGACCTAAGTTTTCCTTCCAGAGAGATTCTTCCATTCTCTTTCATTGCAAACGTGAAGATCGACTCCGCGTGATTGTCACTTCCCTCCGGAAAGTCCAGGACTAAGGCTTGGAGGCAGTGAGCGCCCTCTGCTTTTCAAAGGTAAAGCATCTGATTTCCTGCTGTTCAACTAACACAGTGCACACATTTTTACAATCATCTTGACACTATTTTATGAGACATAATATTTCACGCAGAACTTCTAGTGTCATTTTTCCTGCTCAGTTAGCTTTATTATTTTAGTCAGTTGAAAAAATTAATAAAGGTTTTGATTATGCTATTTTATTAACCTAGAAGATATTTTCTTTCAGAATTTGATATGTAAGAATATATAAGATAAGTATGATTCAATTGTCCATTTGGACTCAAAAGATTACATACATTGAAGCATAAATTAACATGCAGATTCAACTTCAGTCAATTTTGGAAAATCCATCATGTAATTTACTTACTCAAAATTCAGGTCATGAAATCAGTCAATTCTAAAGCGAGACAGACTTGTGTCTGTACCAACTACGAGGTATGTGTGCTCATAATGAGGGACATATGCTAGTTTGGGAAGGGATCTCACTAGCTTCATTGTGTCAGTGTCCAACTTTAATGAAGACTTCTTTGTCGCTGTGCTACCAAGAGCCTGGCACAGTCCTCTTTGGGAAGGAACGTGGCACACTATCTATTTACTCTGAACTCAAAAGTTAATATGGACATTTAAAAATTTGAAGGGGAATTATAATAAACTAATGAGGTCTTCTAGTGGTTTTAACATTATATTGCAACCCTCTGGGGTTAGAACTTTGTATGTAAAAACAAATATGGAAACTAATAAAGATTGAAAAAACTCACGTGGCTTTCTCAGCCTTGATTTCCAATGTTAGAAAAGGACTTTCATAAAGCAGAACTATAGGAAGTTGCAAAGACATTTATCAGAATTTAATTGAAGTACTTTATTTCTTTATTTAAAACAAGTGAAATGATGCAAGCTAAAATATATGAAAAGAAAATAGCAGAACTTGTCTATAGTAAGAGTTCTTGATGTGGGCTAGGCAAGAAGCTTGGTGGAGTTCCTGTCAATCACATGCTTAAATTTGAAATGACTGAAATTATATGTATATTTCTGTACAAGAATGCATTTTTGGAGATGGTCTTTTGCATTTATGGATTCTAAAAGTGAGTTCATTATGGTTTGCTGACCTGAAAAAAAACAAGTGTTTGGTGGTTTTGAGTGCCCATGAGGATCTGACTGTTGCAATTTTGAACAGATTTGCCTTAAAGTTCTTGGAAGCAAGATGTGTTTAGAGAAATATATGAAGTCATGTGTATTTTTTGACAGAGAAAAGATATATTTTTAAAATCAGAAGCTGTTTTCCTCGACACTTGTCCTGTGCAGCCTGGAGTAATAATAGCAATGGCGCAAAATGTGCTGAATTTTTAGAATGAATATTAATATTTTAGATATAATTTCTTCAAAAGACTCACAGTTCTCATTCAAATACGTGACCTTGGTTTGCGTCCCCTATGCAACTAATTTCAGTTAAATAATAAATAATACTAATAGAATTATGAGAAAAATAAAACACAAAAGGTAAATGGAATGCCTAAGAAAACTCACAAGACTTGATTTCCTCCCCCCCCTAAAATTAAGACTGCTAAACCATAAAAAAAGAAAAGAAAAAGCCCGGGCACATTTTAAAATACGATGCTCAAATAATTTTACCTTTAGAATCACTCATTAATTAGATGGTACCCAGTCATTCAGGACATGTTATGAACTACAGATGTAGCAATCAGATAGACAAGATCTTTTCCTGTCAGGAAGAAGAGACAAACAATGAAAATTCACAAGCCAAAAGAGAGTTAGAATTATAAATTCTCAGCGGGTACAATAAAATTATGAACAGGTCCAACTACCAGGGGTCCTGGGACTCTGCTGAGGAGTGACACTTAAATAGCTCGAGTGGGTCAGAGTATTCCAGGTGGAAGGGACAACCTGTGCAAAATTCCCAAAACAAAATCATTCAGGCTTTGTTTAAAATCACAAAAGTCTAATCCCACTGTCCTGGAGCTTTGTGGCCCTACATCTGGTTTCTCAGGCTATGTGAAGTTTTAAGGGCCACGGAACAGCTTGTGTGTTTGAACAATAAACGTTGTGTTGAGCAATTCAAAGCTTACCCAGTTGTAACTAGAAAAACAAGTCATAGCAAGACTACAGAAAGGGGAAAGTGTCATGAGAAAAGGTCAGAGAAGAGAACATCAGATAAGATTAAGTCAAAGACAGAGCAAGAACACGATTTTATAAAAAAATGCCCCTGTAAGCTGTCATTGTGAAAGTGGAACCCACGCTACTGGCAGTGTGCTCTCTCATCCTTTATTGTGCAGTTCAACTTGTAAGCAGTACTCCTTTGGGAACAACACGAGCAACATTGCTTCTTTCAAGTAGCCACTATAATTTTGCATAATCTGTAGAGCTGTAATAGACAGGAGAGACTGAAGCAACATATTAATGCTAAGTTAAAACTGATCGTTTTGAAGAGCAAAAGAAAAAAATGAAAGATAATTGGGGCTGCTTTGCGTGGAGGACTGTTCTACTTACAATGCTTACCAGTCGTGTTTGAAGTAGAGGCACTGATGTATAAAGGAAAGGCCATATAGAACAAAAGAGGAGACTAACAACTCCATTCTTGTCAAAACACTATAATAAAAAAAGCAGAGCGAGAGGAGGGGGAAATTCTACAATAGGTATGAAGATTTATTGTAAGATTATGAACATTTAGATGACATGCCTCAGAGTTCTCTAGAGTGCACATCTAAAAGACAATGGATTAAAGTATATGGAGTTTACTAAGAAGACTATGATGAGGTAGTTTTATACTTAGTTAAATTATATTTTCAATGTTATGGGAAAATAAAATTATTCTGAGATAAGCAAGGCTCAGAAAAAAATAGATGTATGTATATGCTCTTCCTGAAAACTATGCTTGTGTTTATTTCCTGAGAGATGGATAAAATATAAGAGTTTAAAAATAAATAGGCACAATATAAATTGTCTACCATATGAATTTGAAATTGTGTTAAATCTAAAGTGTCATTGATTATTTTATTATGTTGTACTGTATGTAAACAAAAACAATCCTCACAAAACAATATTTATGCTACTTGTGCACATGTAGTGCACTCTAATCTCTGTTTTGTTTTGTTTCTTTTTTGTTAATGTTTTTCACAGAATATTAAATTTTGACTTTTCAACCCACAATTGGGAAAAAGGGGTCACAGATGTATTTCATTCCAAAATATTACACAAAAATTAAAAATAATTAAATGCAATGTTATACATAATATAAATCAAATGCTATTATGGAGTTCTAAACACTTCTGTCATTCAAATACAAGAGTATCCGAAATTATCAAAGGAAGAAATGAAGTATTTGTTGTACTCTATTTTTTTTAGACTCCTGTTTGACTTCAGGTGTAATAGGACTATCATCTGTGGTCTGTGTTTGGGGTTTTCTGGTTTGATATTTTATATTTGCTGACAGATACTGCAAATTATCCTTCTATCCTTCTATCTTGTAATATCCACAACTCCTACTTACAACCAATGAGGTCTGGAAGACATTTCCTTCCTCAAAACCTTGAAAAATTCAGTGGAGAGTGATGTGCTAGCATATTTGAAGATTACCTCAGTTGAAGCTTAAATGAGATTCCTGACTTCAACAGAGATGGGTGGTGGCAAAGGTCAAAGAAACAGTCTCTGGAGGAGAAGTGTGTGTGGCTATCGTAACAGAAACAAACTTACAAAGGAAATCAGAACATCTTGGCCAGTCTTGAATGGTCGACTGATTATGAGGTCTCTAGAAAGAAAATAGAGAGGAGTCACCTGAAATCGCATTTAATTGTCAAATTCTGAAAATAAAACCTTCCATGTATAGAAAGCAGAGCTTTGAAATACAACACTAAAGTCATACCATCCATCGACATCCATTACCAGTCAATTCACAGACTTAGAATTTCTTCATTGTAGAGTATTCCCTCAACATTTGGGTTAGCAGATGAGTACATGAATTATTAGTTATTTATAGACTTTACCTATACTCTATACTGCCTATAATTACCCCTTCTGCTCCTAAAAGTAAGATAAAAATTTATACCTTTCACAATGGAAACATCTTTAAGGTTGATTCCCTCTCCTACAAGGTAGTGACTATTAAAGTAGTAGAGGAAGGGTCTTGGAATATCTCCTCCATATCAAAGTAGTCAAGAAAAAAAAACAACTATTTCCACACCTGGAGATTAAAAGAATTATAAAAAAATGTCATCAAAGTCATCAGCACAATTAAGTGATAAGTACAATAAAAGCTGCAGATACAAATTTGTCTTACTTAACTGGTGTAAATTAGCACAGTGCCTGTCATATATTTAAGACATTAGTGATTTTCTAAATTATCCATTTTGGGTAAAAAGCAAAACAAAACCCTCACTTCCATTTTTGGGAGGAGTAAAAGTATTCCTTTACTATCGTGCCTTAAAGTTGCCTTGACTCTTCAGTTAAGTACCGCAGTTTAGTTGGCCTCACCAGTCCTGAGGATATTCTATCAGTTTATTATATTGAGGACAGGATACTGCTGAGTTGGAAATGCACATGAAACAGCCCTCTAAGTGCCTTAAAAAGATCCATACACTCTAAAGGTGGAAGCTAAGCTCAGTAAAAATAAAAATGTGAGTCCATAGAGAGATTCAGATATCACTCCAGATATTCAAGAAAGTAATAATTCCAGTCTTTCACAAACTCTTCCAGTGAATAGGCAAATGTCAGTTCATTCACACATTTTATAAGGACAGAATTCCCTTGATATCAAACCTAGACACAACAGGAACTACTGATGAAAAAGAAGTCACTCACAGGCAATTTTGCCCAAACAAATCTAGTCATAGAGAATGGTTTATTCAGGAATACAGAGTGAGGTTAAAATAAGAGAAACCAGCCATGAAGTTCAAGACTATCTTATATTGGATTCCTCCAGAAGCTGACACTGAGATTTAAGTGTAATGAATAGGTTTGGGCAGTATAGGAGCCACCAGGAGAGGCAGAGGAGAAGTAAAAAGACAGTAAATAAAGGAGGTAATCCTACATTCAAGTAACCAGGAGCTGGAGTTTAATCTGTTGGGGAAACTTTTCATATCATATGAAACATATGTCAGCATTATCCTTCTTCAAAAGAGAGGCTAAATTATATAAAAACCAATTCCTACCTGCTCTGGATTGAGGTTTGTTGATGCTAAGAGAAAGAGGGAGTTACACACAGAGTTAATTCTCAGGCATTCCATGCCTACCCTGTGCAGAATAGCCTTCTGTAGTCTTCAAGCCAGCCCCTGGTCAAAGAACAGCAGATATGGACAGCTTGGCACTGCCCTATCTGAGTCCCACCATTCATGGGATACAGACAACAAGCAGGTCCTGCTTCCACATTCATTAACAGTTTACAAGAAAAAAATATATATATATGCATATCTCTCTGAAGAGAAAGAAAAGTGTTGGATGAAATTAAACAGTATTCAACTATTAAAAGCATACAGTAAAGTAGCAACAAACAAAAAACTTTAAACTTACCTAAATAAATGATACTTTCTAAAAAATAAGCAGTAGAAAAACACCAAGCTGAATTGTGACACACTGGTTGTTACTTAAACTGTACCATCCTCACAATTGTTATGTTTGAGTCTGTCATTTCAGTCACATACCAATAATTTTTGTTGAGGGCTTTCCTCATTTTTTGCTGTCATTCTACTTTACCAAAGATGATGTACTACAGTAATCGGTTTCTCCTGTTAACATGTCCAAAATATGTGAGACAAAGTCTTGCCACTCCTGCTACTAAGGAACATTCTGGTGTGCTTCTTCCAAGAAATATTTGACTGTTCTTTTGTCATATTGAGTGTTTCCCTTTAAACCATGAAAGAAGAACAAGGACATTTGTTTTCAACCATGCACAAAGTTTCACAGTAGCATTTAAATAACCTCATAATTTGAAAGAGTGCAAAAAGGGAAAACAAAAACAACAACCAAGAACCCAAAGTCACTGCTAGAGAGTCAATTCTGACTGACAACGACCCTACAGGACAAGGCAGGACTGCTCCTGTGGGTGTCTGAGGTGGCAGCTGTGTTCACTGAGGTCGAATAGAGAAACAAATCCACAAACATGTACTGTGTGTAAGAAAGAACTTTATAGAAAGAGAAATTGTATATTAAGAATACATCCCAGTCCAGTCCAAATCAAGTCCATATATCTGGTAGTAGCCCATATTCCTGATACTGTATCTATAAATTCTCATTCAGACTTACGCAGCACATGCAAGCCAGGGGGTGGAAAGTCTTGTGGATCCAATGGCAATGGGAGCATCTCACTGCTGGCAGGGGTCTCCATGTGGCCTCCTCCACTCCAGGCCTCTAGAGTAGCTCCATGTGTCTTCCCAGGGAGCGAACATTTATGTGTCCCACCTCCAGCGATCTATTTATCTCCATAGTTCCTCCAACTGAGGTCACCTAGCTATGACCTGATTGATGGGCTAAACTGTCCTCCTTCACTCTTTAGTCTCAAAGTGACACCAGGTTATGTAACTATCACAGAAACTCTTTAAGGGATTAGAAAATCACATCTTTTCCCCCAGGAAGGACTGGTGGTTTCAAACTGCCAACCTCAATAACCACTGTATCACCAGAGGTCTTGATATAGTACCAGTAACCATGAAGAGTAAAACATATAAATAAATGGTATAACCATAAAAGATAATACTAGACAATAAAGAAAATAAATTAACTAGAGCTATTTACAATACCATTAGTAAATCTTAAAGATACAATAATAGATTAAAAACAATAATGCACATGGTGAAATTCCATAAATATACAGTAAAGGAATTGTCAAATTTCAATCAATATCTAAAATATGTTGGATAATCCTTTAAAAATAGAGAAATAGGTCATACCTCGTACTCTCTAATGCTAAGAAAGAGACACATGCTTCTTGGGTCTGTTTAGATTATGGTAACACACAATACCTTTCTGTTGTATGAATTGAAAATACACATGTTAAAATTTTATGGATATAATACTGATTGGAAAGATTTTTCTTTATGTTAATGAGTTTATATTGATATACAGTGAATCCTAGACTTAGTCCTTTCTGACCTATAAAAAGACTAAACAGTCACACACATGGATAAAAATTAAGCTCTGTGCAGGTCACTGGTGATCCAAGAAAGGCCTAGAGCATCTACACAAAAAGAATTAACATGGCCAAGGCCAGATATTAAATTTTTAGCCTCAAAAACTGTGAGAACATTTCTGGTGTTCCTGATGCTACAACACAAGACAGATAAGGTAGCTGTAATAATTCATTTAGTGGATTTCTTTAAAATCGGCTAGGTTTGAATGTGGGCCAGAGGAAAAGACAGGCCTGTATCTGGTGGAGACCATAGTGAAAATAACCCTACACAGATCCCTTAGAATCCTGCAAGTGACTGGTCAGCTCAAGGATTCTACGTACCCTGTTGAAATCCTTGAGTGGCTTAGAGTTTTATAGCCAAGCCATGTCTTCTATGATAAGCAACCCTTTTCCTTTGACCAGTACCCTAGATCTTACCATATGCACAGGAGATGGAATACCAGGTAACTATGCAGCCACGAAGTTCATTGCAATCTAAGTTATAATACATCACAGAGCAGTCCTTTATCAAGCAGAAGTAAGAAAGTACACGTAAAACTCTGAAGGCACAGGCAGCTGCCGTGCCCCAGTTTTACTGTTCTTCACAATGGTAACTCCTGACTCAATCCACATTTAACTGTCCAGAAAGGAAGTATTCAAATCTGATTGACTTTGCAACCGGAAATTATCTGCTTTTAAGATATCTGATGGATCTACAACTTGATGTGAAATAGTTAACAGTAGATGCCCTGATAATGAAAATAGCATATACACTAATTTGGAATGCTACATCTAACAACTGCTAGCAGATACAGATGTTAAATATAGCATTCCTAATTACTGGTGAAAGGATTTCTCTATAGTAGATTTGGGGAAATTGAAGAATTTTTTGGAAGAAAAAAATCAAGTTGAATAAATCAAGGTGATAAGAGTAAATGACAGGGGGTTCGAACCTTAAAATTGATGTGGGCAAATATTCAAAATTGAAAGCTAGATTAAGGGAACAGTTCATTAGTGTATGATAAACCAATCAATATTCTATACCTTCAACAAAATAAATCATTAAACAAAGACAAACACCAGTTTTAAAAAATAAAGCAAAGACAATTTTTGAAAAGAAAAAAAAAAAATCCAGCTAGTGAATACATATGAAAAGGGCCAACCTCCCTATGTAGGAACAAAGGAGCAGTCACAATGAAACCAATAGTTCGTAAATCTATCCTGAACTTGAGAGAGAAATGCATGTTTCAAATGTACTATTTTACAAAGAGAAAAAAGAGATTTCATAGATTATATGTTCAATGTGAGATCAAATTTACCATGTAAATAAGCCATGACATAAGAAAAACTAAAAAAGACAAAGTCAGAGAAAAAAATGAATCAGAAAATAGAAAAACCTCAAAAAGCCAATTTCAGGATATTGTGTTTGAACAAGTAATTTCAAAATTGAGCAAAATCTATTGCATATTTTAAAATAAAATTAGAAGAAAACAAAGAAAAGTTTAAGATTCTTAACAACAGATAGCATACAGAGAGAACTTTAGGCAAGAATTCATTTATATGTCTCTATGTATGACACATTCTAAAGAAAAGTACCAACTTGCAGTTCAATGAAATAATTATTTTATTATCTGTTAGATGTATCTTTTCCTTGGGTTCAATGACCTCCAAAATAAGAGAGTCTGAAAGGAACATAAATTCAAAGATTGTTTAAATATGTAATGATAGGTAATTGTACAGGTCTACTCCCATTTCCACACATGACTTCTGGACTTATGAGCTCTCACAACTGAAAAATCAGACACATCCAATGCTGATTCAATTCAGCACCATTACGAAGATTATATTGAAGATCAATTCATTCCCATCAGATCAATGCTAACCCGTAAAAATCTACTAGAACAGCATGGTTAGTAATTAAACTTTTTAAAAAGGGGGCCAGTTCACTCTCCCTCAGACTGTTGGAGGACCATACTACAGTTAAAACAACAACAACAACAACAACAACTATGAACAGATTCACTGTGCACCCAAGAGGAGTCAACTGCTAAGCAGGACAGGCAGTGGTGCAAAAACACCTAGTGGGCCAGATAAAAGTCCTTGGTGGGCCTCATGTGGCCCGCAGGGCATAGTTTGAGGACCTCTGGATTAAGTGCAGTCCAGTCAGCTCCAGATTTTAGCAACCCTGTGAACTATCGAAAAACAAAGCACTCAGTCTTGCAACAACCTCACAGTTATTGTTGTGCTCCAGTCATTGTCCCACTCCAGTCATGGAAGGTCTTTCACGTTCTTGTTCACCACACACATCATGTCCTTCTCCAGAAATGATTCCCGTTGGTGAAGTGTACAAGGTACATGAGATCTTTGAATCTCGGCACCATTATGAATCTACTTCCCACCAATGGACTTTTCTTTGTTCTTCTGACTATCTATGGCACTTTCAAGATTCTTCTGGAACTCCATAATGCAAAAGCATCAATATTATTTAGTTTCTTTATTCACTGTCCAGATCTCATATGCATAGAGAAGGACCAGACACATCTTAGATATCTCTGTGACATCTTTGCTCTTTAGTATTTTAAAGAAATCCTGTTAAGTAGACTTGTACAATATAATATACTGTTTGATTTCTAGACCACTGGTTCCATGAGACTTATTTTTGAATCCAAGTAAAACGAAATCCTTAACAACTTCAATTGTTTCTCTGTTTATACTGATATATAATGGTCCATGCCTGAGGATTTTAGTTTTCTTTATATTGATTTGTAAATCATACTAAAGACTTTGATCTTCATTAGTATTTCAATGTTTCCTGAATTTTTTCAAGGATGGTTGAATCATGTGCATATCACAAGTTACTTAAAAGCCTTTTATTTCTCCAATTCTAATGACCATTTCTTCTTTACATAATCGAGATACACAATTTGCCCAGCTATAGTATGAATATGTGTGGTGATAAAATACAACTCTCCCACATACCATTCCTAAATTTAAACTATGAAATATGCTTTTATTCTGTTTGAATGACTGCTTCTTGGTCCAAGTTTAATTGAGTACAATGAAATCTTCTGGAATCTCTACTCATCCCAATATTATCCTTAATTTGTTATGATCCACACAGTATAATACCTTTGTATGGTCAATAATATACAAATAAATATCTCTCTGGAATTTATTGTTCTTAGCAGACAACTGTCTGACATCAGCAATATTTCTCACCTCACATCCTCTTTTGAATCTGCCTTCAATTTCTGGCAACTTCTTGTTGCTGTACTACTATGACTTTGTATGAATTATCTTCAGTGAAATTTTATTTGCACGGGATATTAATTATATCTTTTAAATAATTTGCACTTTCTGTTGAGGCAAGTTTCTTGTGAGTGGCAAAAATTTGCACCTCTTCCAGTTGCTTTTAATGAGGTACCTGTCTTCCAAATTTGTTGGCATAGACTAATGAATACTTTTAATGTGACTTTGATTTTTTGAAACACTGTAGTTGGTATACTGTCAATTTCCAGAGACTTGTTTTTGGCTAATGCCTCAGTGCAGCTTCGAATTGATCCTTCAACACCATTGGCTCTT
This sequence comes from Nesogale talazaci, assembly GCA_004026705.1. Lineage (NCBI taxonomy): Eukaryota > Metazoa > Chordata > Mammalia > Afrosoricida > Tenrecidae > Nesogale > Nesogale talazaci. The sequence continues at coordinate 27,390 of PVJH01016681.1, forward strand.
AATCATAATCTGCCTCTTGGAATGTTTGACTAATGGCTAATTATTGCTCATACCATTACTCTGATTATTCCTTCCATCTTCTTTTTGTCTTCCTAAATCATTTAATATTTGTCCATAGAATGCATCAGTATTTCAACTCAGTCTTGTGTTTTTCTTCAGCTTTTTCAGTTTGAGATATGTTGAGCATATTATTTATTTTTCTGATTTTCTAACTCCAGGACTTTCTGTATTTTGTTGTAAGGCCTTACTTTGTCTTTTCAAGCTACCTTTTGGAAATTTCAGTATAACTGTATTATTTCAAAATTTCTTCCATCCTTTAGCTGCCCTCCATTCAAAAGAAAGTTCCAAAATAATTTTTGACATCCATTTTGGTCTTTTTTTCTGATCCTTTTAATGACCATTTGCTTTCTTCATGTACAATATTTTTGATAACACCCTAAAAATAAACCTTCCTGGTGTTCATTGCGTTAAATTTATTCTTGGAATGGTGTCGGTGTTAGTCTGTGTTGACTAGAGAGACAAATTTACTGATGCTCATTTATGTATAATACAGGTTAAACTCCCTTCACTCTTAGGTCTCCAATTGAAAACAGATTATGTAACCACCACCATGTCTAAATTCAGATGGAATATACAGTCCTTCATATTTGGGTATTCATTGTCTAGTTGTAATTTTCTTCAGCTTCAACCAGAACTTGCATATGAATAATTGATTTTCCTCCATTCTTGACACAGGGTTTTTTTTAGCTGTTGATATTAAACATCTGCATTGTCTCTTCTCACAAATGTAGTTAATTTGACTCCTGTGTATTCCATGTTGTGTGGTACATATGAATAGTCATCATTTATGCTGCTAAAAAAGATAAGTATACTGAATAAGTCAATGGCCTAACAAAATTCTATCATAAAATCTGTTTTATTTTTTGTCTATTTCCAAATACTGACCTTTTTGCTTCATTTTCATTTTAATCATGATTATTAATGCATGTTGAGTACATTTTTTATATTTTCAAATGGACAACATTGGTAGAATTCTCAAATTACTTCATCACTTATTTGAGGGGATGATTATCATTTGAGTAATAGTTGTATTAACTATTTTTTCTTAAATTATATAGATATTATCTTCTCTTAGAAAGCATTGTATTTAAAGACAGATCTTGAAGTACTCATGTTGATGATATATATGATGTTGGTCCCTTTAACTTGTTCATTTTGTCAAATTTATCCACTTAATTATCCAATTCAAATGGCCAATACACATCCATTTTAGTTCACTGATGCCTTGAATACCTATGAATTCCAGTTGAACATTCCATTTTTGAATTATTAATGCTTGATGTTTGCAGCTGTTTCTTTGCATTTGGTGTTTTTCCTTACCAAATGAATTTTTACTCCATTCATACCATTAAGGTAGATTCTATTCAAGGAGCCAATTCTTGCTCAGTCACTTTGAAGCTTCTTGAGACCTGCAGAACTCATCTTCTGGCACTCTATCCAAAAATGTTCCATTGTTATGCTAAGGGGTTTTGAGTGGATGATTGATCAGAAATGAACCATCTATTTCTTGTTCCTCATTTGTTCCTAGTTTAAAAGCTCCACTGAAACCTATATACCATGGTGATCTTTCCGATACTTCAAATATGATGTTTTCAACATCACAGCAAAATGCAATCAGCCAAAATAAAACAAACAGACAGGTGAGGAGCAGTAGGAGAAAGCAGGATTTATCAGCAGGGTTCCCAAGGTTGTAATCACTATAGAAAATGCCACATCATTCTCTCACAGAGAAGCTAAAGGCTTGGACCTCCTAGCTTTCATATATTAGCCTGGGTTTTAACCACCATGCTACTATCCTTCTTCCACTTTAAGATAGAACCTCTTTATTCTTACATGCTAATACACATTGGGACAATAGCTGAGTATGTCATCCCATTTGTTTTGCCAGGACAGCTGCTTCTGAGTGATAGGACATGTGGCAACACTGGAGTATACAACCATCAGTCCTATGTCACACTATTGCTGTGGCATGAATTTCTTGACCAGAGACAATGTTGGGATAATATTTCTGATAAACAAAACATTACCAGAGGGATGAAAATCCGTATGCATAATGCCTGTTTGTTCCAGACAGTCAAGTGACCTCCCCTCAATGGTGGAAAAAATCCAATGTAATCAACCTCCTACTAGGTGGTTGGCTGCTCTGCTTGGGAATGAAGCCATCCTGGGGGCTCAGTGGTGGGTTCGGCTGTCGGCAGATTGGAGACACAGCAGTTGTCATGGCCAAGGCAACTTCAAGGTGTTAGTTAAAACATTATTAACATTATCTACCATGATAATTTTATCTTGTATGTACATTAACAATTAAATTATTATCTAATAAAATGGTTTATGAACATTCCCTTTTCATACAAGTAATATTCTTCAAGATGGAATATACTGAAAATAATAGTGATCAACTATAGTTTTATTAAGGTTGGTAACAACCAAATTTTTGTTTGATCTTTAGCATGAATCTGATTGTGTGATTGGTACAAAATGCTGAAATAAATTAAAATGAGAAAAAAAGAATATAATTATTATGCTTTCAGCACAATGCGAAGTAGAAAAAACTGACATATTCAGAGCTAGTGCCTCAATGTAATATTATAAAAAGTAAAATATATATACAATGAACACTTTCATCTATGACAATTAGAAAACTATGAAAATAGATATGCACTCACAGAAAAAGCATACAATTGAAAAACTTCAATGGGAATGGCAATATCAAAGAAGACACAGATCTAAACAGAAAAACAAATCAGCAAAAACCTCCAAAAATTACTTAGGGCATAAAAGATTAATTACTACAGAATGATACACATCACAACTCAGAATTAACTTTTATAATAATGAGAACCCTTCCCAAACAAAACCTAATATAGATGGAGATTTTTCTTTCTTTTTAGAATTTTTCTAAATTACTATAAACTATATCTTGGGCATGGGAGAAAATAGTCAAGAAAAACTTAAAAAGTGTAATGAATGCGTGGCTCCTCTTGAACTACTTCCAGGTTCCACATGAGCACAGTGCATTCTTCTGGGGTTCCTGTGCTTTACAGTAATATTTATGATTTTTTATGATTCATACGGTCTAATGCCTTTGCATGATCAGTGACACACAAGTAAACATCTCTTGGGCATTTTCTGCTTTCAGATCACATTCATCAGTCATCAGCCTTGACCTGGAGCAGACACAACTCAGGGGCCAACATGACAGTTTAACAGATCTTGTGTATGTGTTAGGTTTGTTGGCTAAAGAAACAATTCTGGAGATACTCCTTCATATCTGGTGACATCTGTCATTGCACATCTTCTTCTGAACCCACTGTGAACTTCTGGCAGCTTTGGCCATTTTAAAATTATTGACTGCAACAGTTTTAAAATTACTTTTTTTGCAAACATTTACTTGTATATGATATTAATGATTTTGCTGGATAGTTTCTACGTTCTCTTGGGTCACCTTTGGTGTTGTTGTTGTTGTTGAATGGAGACAAATATAAATCTATTCCAGTTGTTTAGCCATACAACTATAGTCCAAATTCTGTGGTCTAGAATAATGAGTATTACTGATGCTGTATCATATTTTCTGAAGCATTTCCAACTGTCCTACTGTCGATTTCAGGAGCCTTGGTTTTGGGAAAACCTCAGGGTAGTTTGTAGTTCTTCCTTTATATCAGTTCTTGTTCAGATTCTGCTTCTCAGAATGGTTGCTGGTTGACCAATTATTTCAAACACAGTGACTTCATAAATCCCCTTCCATCTTCTTTTAATGCTTTCTTTCTCATTCAGTATTTTGCCTATGAAATCCTTTAACCTTTTTTGTTCAAAATTCCCAAAGTGATTCATCAATAATTACTATTCCCTATCCTTGTTACTCTTGACAATGACGTCATATATCACAAATGTTCATTTTCACATCCCTAATGTAAGTTTCGTTTTCTGCTGTGGTGAATATATTTACAAAAAGTTATCACAATATAAATATTATGAAGGATCATCTGAGCCACACAATACAGTAGAAGTCAGAAGACTAACTGTCCATCTTCAAAACTTACTGTGATGCAACATAATGAAGACAACATGTTGCTGAAGAAAGAACAAACTGAAAAATGGAAGAGAAAAGAGAAGCCACAATATGGCCCTTACACATATAACTAACTATTCAATGACATAGGGACAAAGAAGTAAAGGTAATTCAAAAGAACAAGTGTAGTCTTTTCAAAAAATGGTGCTGGAAGAGTGAGGCATTCACATGCCAAAAAAAAAAAAAAAAAGGAATCGAAATACTTTCTCAACACATTGTACTTATTCACAAAAATTAGCTCAGCATGTTATATTAGCCCAAATGTAAAATATGAAATTATAAAACTTCAGCTTAAAGATAAAATTGAAGAAAAAACTAGTGAGGTTGGAATTCTTTGAACTTTGTTAAAATTTAAATAAATAAAATGACGAGTGATATACTGGCAGAAAAATATTTGAAGAATATCTATCTCATATTCGGATCTAAAAATGTATGTAGAAATCTTAAAAGTCATCAATGAGAAAAGATGGACAAAGAATCTGAATAGGGACCCACCTGAAAAATATAGACAGCAAACAAACATATGAAAACATGCTAAATATAGACATTCAGACTGAATGATTGTGAGAATCCTAACAGAAGACACATGTACACATAGATATTTTAACTTTTTATGCAAATATATCCATGGAAGTGGCAGAGAATGTCAAGGGAGGGGAAGTTATGGAATATTCTTAGAGAAATGAAGCACCTTAAAGGAATGAGTTCCTGGTTTGGAGGGTCTCAGAACCATAGTCTCAGGGTCACCAAGTTTAATTGGCATAATATAGTCTACAAGGACAATGTTCTATGTTCTGCTTTGGTGAGTATCATGTGACATCTTAACAATTTGTGAGAAGCCATCTATGATAAAACTTTTCCAGAGGAAAGAAGAGTAATGCAAATCATACACATGGAAACAATTAGTTCCAAAGTATAGGCAACTTTGTGAACAAAGTCTCCATGACCCTAAAAAGAAAGCACTTGGTGGGCCTGGTGACCATTCCCAATTACTCTGAAAGGGATCACATTGGATAAAGTGGAGGAGAGCTGGTGGTGTATTGGATTACAAGTTGGGCTGCTAGCTTCAAGGTGAGTAGTTCGAGTTCACCGGGAGCTCCTCTGGAGAGAAATGGGACTTTCTACAACCATCAAGATGTTCAGTCTCAAAGACCCACAAGGGACGTTGTGTTCTTTGCTACGGGGTTGCACTGACTCAGAATGGACTCAATGGTGGTGGTTTGATTTGGGTTTGGACAGAGTAGGAGAAAAATGTGGGAGAAACCACAAAGATAAAATGGGGTCAGATGTACTAACAAGACCAAGACTGCAGGAACCCTCAAGGCCCAGCTCACCCCTGGGGGTCAATTTTCAGCCAAAGGATAACAGTTCTTTAAGAGAAACAATACCATTATCAAGATTCGGATGTTTTAGAGTAATCAACTCTTAGAGATCAAATATGGAACATTTCCTCAGGGACAAAGGCGCATTGACTCAGGGTCAAAGACATTTATCCAAGGACAGCATTGAAAGGTTTAGGAGAGGAAGAAGGGAAATAGGACATGCAGAGAAGAAATCGAATAAAGGATGTTATCTTGAAGTGGTTGCAGATAATGAGAGGAAATAAAATGATCATGCATTGTTGAAAGCAAAACTGATTATCTGTGAGGTAATCATTTATTTTAGAATAATTAACACTAGACTAGTCCCAAAGTGTTGGTGATTAAAGATGTCTCAAGTGTTTTCCAAGATGCTATTCGACTCCATCCTTCCCCACTTCTCCCTGAAATACACTCCCTTGCATCCCACAGAGACTCACAGGTCTGTCGGGAAATGTCTCATGTGGTGGTGCGTGCTGTTGAGTTCTGCATCCAAGGGTCAGGAAGACAGGAGCCTGACTGAAGCAAAAATAAAAATGTCCAAAAGCCACCATAAGTCTTCTTTTTCAACCAAAGCTCAGTCAGGAAATAGAAGTATAAATTTCCAGGTGATGTGTTAAGTTCAAGAATAGCACAATGGTCCCAACATAGATAGCCCATCCAAAGAAAACATAGGATGGTGTTGTAAATCATCCCTTTTATAAAGTTAACTTTAAAGATTTCCCCCAGGAAGCAAATGGTGTAACACAGTTCACACCCTCTACTATGGGAGAAGCTAAAGTTGGCCCAAGATAAAGATGTAATCTGGTTCATACCATCTACTAAAGTTCTGACATTGTAATTTGGTTCATACCATCTACTAAAGTCCTGACTTTCTTAATTCCACTCCTAATCCTATATTAGCAGAGCATAACACACTCCAAAACGGGATTATACCCTCAGGCCTACAAATATTCATCACAAAAGGAATATAGCTAGAAGGGAAATGTTAGTTAACTACAATTCAATCTGCTCTGCAAACTTTTACCTAATTCACAATAAAAATTAAAATTTTAAAAATGTTCTCTATCATGTTTCTCTTGGAATTTCAAATTAAAATGGCAATGAGATGCTGTTACACACTTATTAGAATGGCTACAATCCAAAATGCTGGCAATACCAAATGCACACAAGAACAGGAAGCAGCAAGAATGCTCATTCATTACTAGTGGATATGTAATACATAATGATCACTTTGGAAAACAGTATGATAGTTTCATATAAAACTAAAAATGGTTTTATCATATTATTTGGTAATCAAGCTCCTAGATATTTACTCAAATGAGTGGGAAACTTATCTAGATAAAAAAATCCACATTAATGTTTGTAACTGCTATATTCATAAGTGCCAAAAATTGGAACTAAAATGAATATGCCATTCAACAGACAAACAGACAAATGAAGTGGTAAATGGATAAATAGATGGACAGCCATTCCTCTGCGGTATGGACTGAGGTGACTGTTGTAATGTGACCTGATAGGATTGGAATCAACCTGGCTGAGACAGGAGTCTCAGTGCTTGGCAGGTAACAGCTAATAACTTCCAAATGGAGGGAGAAAAGATTTAGGCTATGCACAGAATGTTTTATACAGAAGAACAAAGTAAGAAATATCTCACTTTCTAACATGAAAACATATTGCATGGCCACAATAATTGAAATAGTCTCTTACTAGTACAATGATATATACATAGAACAATGGGATGGAACAAAAACTCAGAAATAAATTTGTCTACCTACAGACAACTTATCTTTGACAAAGGGCCCAAAACATTAAGTGGTATAGACATAGTCTCTTTAACCAGTGGTGCTGGCAACAATCATTCTGTATCTGCAGGAGAATGAAATAGGATCTACAAGTATGAAAAATAATGTGATATGGTCTAAAGGCTTAAATATAAATCCCACAACTATAAAGACCATCAATGAGAAACCTAAAGATCCTGGGGGTCTGGAGGGCAGACACACTATCACACTATATACAGCAAATGACAAAAATATATGACTGAGAATTACTAAAAATAAGATACTCATGTCTATAAATTTCACTGCTTCTATAGTGAACCCAACTTAAGACAAGTACATTTATGTACAACATACCTCAACCCTGTTCAGACCTGGGCTATCACTGCTAGAGTTGAGCACATTTCTGTAGCTCCTCTATGAACTCCTCCTATTCAGGGTCTTCCTCTTTTTTTTACTGATAATCTACTAAGCGTGAAGTCCTTTTCTTGATGATATGGCTAAAATACGAGAGATGAAAGCTTGTCATTCTCTTTCTTAGGAGGATTCTTGTTAATACTTCTTCCAATACAGATTTGTTATTTTACCAACACCATAATTAAAATGCAGCAATCCATCTGTGGTCTTCCTTTTTATCCAGCTTCCCCAGCTATATGAAGTGATTGAAAATACCTCGGCTTGGATCAAGTGCACATTAATCCTCAAAGTGAAGTATTTGCTCGTTAATGCTTTAAAGAGGATTTGTGAAGCAGAATGGTCCAATGAAATAAGTGATTTGATTCTTTGACTACTGTTTCCATTAAAGTTGATGTAGATCAAGGTAAAATTAAAATTCTTGAAAATTTTGTTCTTTTCTCCATTTATCATAATGCTGTCTAATGGTCTGGTTGGATTTTTTTTGGGGGGTGGAGCATCACTGGGTCCAGTTGGATATTTTGGGATTTTTTTACATATAATTTACATCCACACTGAAGACCGTAGTCTTTGATCTTCATCAGCAATGCCTCATAACACCAACACTGGGTAATCTGCATACTGCAAATGTTTAATGAACATTTTTCTCCAGTTCTTGTACCATATTAATCATTTCTTGCATCATTTACTTGGTATACAGATTGAATAATGAAATATATTAATAGATCCATAGCACACAACTTTCCTGATTTTATTATTCCCTTGTTTTGTTTGAAATACTTGGTCTATGTGCAGGTTCCAAATGAGCACAATTAAGTGTTCGGGAACTTTCATTTCTTGCCAAGTTTTCCATGGTGCATCACTCAATAGCAAAAAAAAAAAGATCTATCAACCTCTCAAAAGACTCCCCAAAGATCCCCAAAGACTAAACAAATACTTTCATTGCCATGGTTATAAGAAGGAGTTAATCTGAAAAAGCAACATACTATATGATTCCAATTAATGACTGAATGAAAAAGACAACTATATAGATGATAAAAAGATAAACTGTTGCTGAAGTGAGAAAGAGGAGCAATGGTTATTTGTGCAGCAGTGAAACTATTCTGTATGACATTTTATTAATGGTCACATGGAATTAGACATTTATCAATTAGAACTCTACAACATAAAAAGTAAGCTCTATTACAACTATGAACTTCAGTTAATGAAGCTGCCTCAATATCATTCTATAAATTGTCACAAATTAAACAAGAATGGAAGATATTAATAATAAAATAAGCAGTATAGAAGACACATGTAGATGCATACAGTTACAAAAAGATATACATATGTATATGTATATATGCATGTATATAATTTGCTTGATTTCCTGTAAGCTTAAAAACAATCTAATAATTAAAGAAATAACTTAAAAAAGAATGAAACATATGCACTTATATATGTCAACATATCTTACTATGTTTAAGAACATTTGAAGTTCTTCATCTCCAGATTAACTCAATTTGATTTAAGTCAAGGATTTTTGTAGCGTTATTATTACTCTTAAGTCTTTAAAATCACATGCAATGTTACAAAGCAAATCATGAGATGAATATTTTCTTTTATAAAACAACCGAATAACTATCTTCACACACCAATATTAAACAGGCCTTAAAATCTTACTTTACTATGAAGCTTATGGCGATGATAATTATGCCAAGAAAACAATAATGTAACAGTGAATCATTAAAGCAAAAAAATGTATTTCTTTTCTTTGTCGTTTCTTTTATAGTCATTTTATTGGGGGCTCGTACATCGCTTATCACAATACATACATACATATACAGTACCAAGCACCTTCACACACCTGCAGCCATTATCATTCTCCAAATATCTGCTTTTACACTTGAGCCCTTGATATTTGCTCCTCATCCTTCCTCCTTCCTCCCCACTCCCCCTCCCTCACCAAAGGTCAATACTTTACAAATTATCATTTTGTCATATATTACACTGTGTGGTGTCTCCCCTCACCCACTCCTCCAATGTCCATCCTCCAGAGAGGAGGTTACATGTAGATCCTTGTCATTGGCTCCCCCTCTCTACCCCACCTTCCCTCCATCCATCTGGTAACTCCACTCTCACCACTGAACGTGAGAGGTTCATCTGCCCTAGGTTTCTCATATCTCCAGTTCTCATCTGTACCACCTAGTATTATTTCATAAGTATTTTTTATATCACATATACAGTTGGGTGTTCTTTGGCAAAAAATTCCATTCTGCATGCATCTTAAATCCCAAGTTTTGAAAATATCCATCACAGTTCTATTAGTAGAAGTCAATGGTATGCTTGACTCACCTCCACGAGTTGTTTATCTTTGTAGCACAGACCCTTGCTTAGACCAGTAATAAAATGCGTACATGTAAATAAAGAAAATGAAAAGAAGAAAGAAAGAAGGGAAAGGGAGGTTCATTGATGAAATTTGTTAAAATGCCTGAATTTGTGGCCTGAGCTTGGAAACTTTCTAAGTAGTCTCATTCCATTTTTTGGCACACCAGGGTGTCTGAGGAATCATAACTATAATCATACTCTTCTGTCTTTCTGCTATCTTTCATATTTCAAAGACTACACAGAAAGTGTAAGCAGCAGCATCAGTTGCCTTTAAAATAGCTCATTTTTGACCCAATGCAGGTTTCTCTTAAAGAATCGCTTTTGTCTGCGTGGTCTTTCAATGACAGTGATGGATAAAGCTGACTGACTTAAATTATCCTAATGTCTCAGAATAGGAACTTCTACCTTGTAAAATCAGAGCCTCATTTCATTTTCATATTTTCATATCCCTCCATATTAACACATACCTATCACTTTTATCATCGCAGGTTGAAATGTAAGTTTAAATGTCTATTGTGATGCATTCTTTTGTTATCTGTGGCCCAAGGTAGTAAATGTAGGTAATTCTTTGAATTTCATAAAATATAACTGTGTTGTCATTGTTGTTGCTGCTAGATGCCAACAAGTGAATTCCAGACCATAATAACCCTGTGCACATCCGACAAAACACTCTCCACCACTCTGCATCATCTACACCAGCATTGCTCCCGTCAGTGTATCAAGGGGTGCTGCTGGGGGGTTTCTTCCTTTTTGGCGGACCTTCTGCCAAGCCCATTACCCTTCTGCAGACACTGAGCCCTCCTACTAAGAGCTCGAAAGCACACAAAGAAAATTCTTCCTTGGAAAAAGAATTCTGGCTTGCTCTTCCAATAACCCATGGCATATTTAAGGTTCACTTATTTTTGATTTGCTAATAGTTGATATTCTGAGGATCCATGGTATGTCCAATATTTCTTCAACACCACTATCATTCAAAGGCATTAATTTTTCTTTAGTCTTTTTTTATACATTGTCCAGCTTTCACATATAGAAGTTGATTAAAAATACCAGGCAGACCTTAGCATTCAAAGTGGTATCTTCATTTTTTAACAAAATAAAAGAAATTTTCTCCATGCAATACATCATTGGATCCTCTGACTTCCGCTTCCATGGTAAATCTGGTGGTGCCATGAATAAGGTCAATTGGCTTCTACCTCAAAGGTCAGGAGCTCAAACCCATCAGCTGATCTTTGTGGAAAAGATGAGGCGGTGTGTTCCCATAAAGATTTGCGGTTACCTTTCCATATGATCTTCAACATTTTACTCACTAACTGCCCTGCCATGTTCCTTTCCTTCTCGTTTCACTTGACCTGACACTGCCATTTGCTTCCTGTTATATTTTTTATCTCCTGTTTCTTGCTATCCTGAAGGATTTCTATGTACTGTCTGTTTGTTGTTTTGTGTCTTATTCTTTAGGCATCTCATTTGAAGACACGGACTTGAGGAATTTTAATGGTATTCTCAAGCTATATGGAAAATAGAAAAAGGCAGAATTCTTTGTTTCCGCTTCCCCATGTCATACTCTATTCTACAAAATGTTGCCTTTCACGGGAGATGTAGCCTCACCATGATGAGCCACTTAACCTTCTTGATCCCCATTTTCCTCATCTGTCAATGGGAATTATGCATCCGTCACTGCCTATCTCATGTGGCAGCTGGGAGAAGCAAATAAGATAATGTATGTGAAGGAGTTTTGAAGTGCTAATAAAAATTAAACATGTCATTTTATTATCTTCTCATAGAAGACAGCTGAAGAACGCTGGGATTTAAAAAACAAAACTCAGTGTGTTCTGATGCTAATAGTGAAAGCTGTTTAGACCCAATATTTTCCCTAAATAAGCAGCACATATGTGGAGTTAGTTGATGACATTGGATGAAACTAATCTGATCCATGCTGCCCTGGTCTCCAATGAATATTTCCTTTAAGACAAAAAGAAGAAGCGGACTTGCAAAAGACTGAGCATTAAGTTTAATTTCTCACCTAAAAGTAAGAAAATCAATGGCACTAAGAAGAAAATGAAATATCATTAGAAAAGTCTGAAATAATACATCCGAAGACTGATGAAAACACTATCTCTTTTAAAAGCTAAATATGATAGCCCAAGTCTTGACAGGATGGACTGGATTTAGAAACACCATGGCTGGTCCATGGAGCAATCCTGGATGTGTCCATGTCCTGGCAGATCACCACAGGTGCACTCCTAAGGAAGTGAGCACACACTCCACTGCTGAGCTGATCCTGCTTGTGAGCGGCCCAGAGAACAACACATTCCAAGTCAGATGAGAAGGTCAGGAGATGATAGGAAGTTCGTGATTACTGAGCCAACTGGTACTTATGAAATGTACGCACACACATATACATATATACACATATATATATATATACACATTGAGCATTTGCCTAGGGACCCTGCTTACCCAACATGCAAGAGATAGACTTCCTAAAGGACAAGACTAGATATCAAACGGGCTCAGAACAACCCAAAGGACCTTATAGCGAATTTGATACATCTTGATAGAGTTTCACTGGATCAAAATTTGCAGAGAGCAACCCCATCCATAAATAAACTTATAAACAAAAAATCCCATTGAATAAAGGAAGTTCAGGTTGAACATAAAAATCAAATAGGCATGTTCATTTATCCCCCACTTATTCTCTAAACATTGTAATATTTTATGGTGAACTAGGTGAACATTCACAGAATGGATCATGAGTTTTACAGTCAGCAATTGAATCTCATTTTGTTCCAATTCATCCCTCGCAATCCCCTCAATGTATCATCCTTTATCCCACTTCCTCCCTGTATTTCCTGTTTCCACCTTCTTGTTTGTCCCTCGTCCTCTTTTATGTTGTTCCAGGATAAATGCTACCCTTTTAATCTTCAGCGGTCTGCTATAGGGTGAGTACAGTCCCAACCAGCAAGCTTGGTGGCTTTATGATTTTGAGCTGTGTATCACATTTTTCTCCTGCTCTGTCCAGGATGTTCTGATGCAAACCTTCTCAGAGCAGTTGTCAGTGGTACGTGGGTGCCGTTCATTGCTTCTTGTCTCAGGGTTGCAGAGACTGAGAAGTCCATGATCACTTTTTTTCTGGCTAATTCGACTAATTCTTTCCTGGCTCAGTTTCCTTCACTCTTCATTTCTCCGGATAGGGAAGAGACAAATAGCTGTACAGTTTAATGCCTGCTTATGAACTTGTGTGAGTTTTGTCTCTGTTTTTTTGTTTTTGTTTTTTTTTTTACAATACAAAGTATAAAATGATTTAAAATTCCCCCTTTCAAGTTTTGTTGTGGTTACTAAGGACATATTCCACAGAACCTATACTAATTCAACTGTGTTTTACATACATCATCCAGTGACAGTTTACCTTATTTGAGTTGTGCAATCACTCCCACTCATCTTCCTTTAATTGTTCAAATATTTTAGTAGTCTACTGTATGATAAGGAGGCCTGGTAGTGTAGTGGATCATGTGTTAGACTGCTAACTAGAAGGCCAGGAGTTCCAAACAACTGAGGGAGAAAGATGAGACTTCCTACTCGAACAAAGAATCACAGTCTCAGAATCCCATATGGACAATCGTATTCTGGTCACTATGTAAAGTGACCAGATTTTAAATGGGACACCACTGCACGAGGGGAGGGGAGTTCTTGATTAAAAAAATTGGTCTATATGGAGCAACAAAAATGTTCATGGAATGCAAGAATAGTATTACAATATATTTATTTTAATTTTAAAATGCCTCGAGGTGTTGTTAAAATTGTTCAAAAGTGGGACGTCTGGTCATCTTATGGGTCTTTGTGAGTCAGACACTACCAGATGCCACTGAGACTGTAAGATCATTGATTCCAGGAATTGAGAAAAAAATGACATTCCAATTTCATGGTTATCTTAGAAAGCAATATTTTGATATGTACAAGAACGCTTATGTGTTTCTAACACTTGGAAAATATTTTTCATTTATACTTCTTATTACCATCATCACTGAAGTTTTCATGAAATTTCATGGCTTGATATTTACAATGATCTATTTTCAAATCTTGACCAGGTCAAGACATCACATTTAAATGATTCTTTGGCAGTTCATTATCAATTCCAAAGTGATGGAAAATACATAAAAACAAGTTGATATCTGAAATCTTAATTCTATTCTATATCTACTGGAAATTCCTTTTATCAAACCCTCACTAAAATAACTACTACTTTTAAAAAATGATCACGAGCCACCATAAAGATACAGTTTGCCTGACTAAATTATGCTGTCAACTGAAAATTACCAATTGACTTGTAGATACCTTATTAATAAGAACATCCCTGCTGCTATTGATTTATCGGCCACATTACGTTCTCTTGCAATATGACTAGTAATAATTTTCCTCTGAGGTCCCTTATGCCTTTAAGAGTTCCTATAACAAATGAGGTTTTAACAAGGCAGGAGTGATTTCCTCTTGTGGAGTCTCTTTGTTATGTGTGCAGTGTTTGTTTAATTAAAAAGATCTAGGAGAATCAGCAATACAAATACGCATCAGCACTACGCATCAGCACTAACTGTATAACATGTATCGGCAAACAGAAATGGAACACGAGATGATGAAAATGCTGAGACATTCTTTAAAGTAGAAATAGAAAAGACATCTGATTGTAATTGAAATCCTTAAGCTAGTAGGAAGCTTTGACCCAGTTTCAATGCAGCAGTGTACAGAAGACTGAAATATTTGATGAGACAGTGTCATCCTAAAGACCAGTGCTCTGCTTCAGCCCATCCCTGGAGTTAAGGTGCCGATCCATATACTTACAGGTCTTCCACTTTGTTGTCAAACCTTTACTTTACCATGCATGATGTTCTTCTCCAAGGACTAGTTCCTCCTGATGACATGTCCGGAATACTTGAGATAAAGTCTCACCATCCTTGCCTTTACAGAGCATTCTGGCTGCATTCCCTTCAAGACATGTTTGCTATTCTGACAGTCCACAGTATATTCAGTATTTTTCATTAATACCACAATTTGCAGGCACCATTTCTTTTTACCTGATTCAGCATCTAGCTTTCCCATACATATGAAGTAATTGAAAGTACTATGGAGTGAATTAAAGTATACCTTATACTTCAGTGAAATCTTTTTAACACTTTTAAAAGAACTTTTGTAGAAAATTTGACTGATGAAGTACACTACAGGATTTCCTACTGCTGCTTACATGTGTGTGACATGTTGTTGTTGTTGTTAAGCAACATGAAGGAGGTTCCCACTCATGTCATCACTATGTGTCATAGAATGAATCAGTGCCTGGTCCTAAACCATCCTCACAATTGTTCTTATGTCTGAGTCTATCACATATACATGAGGCAATCAAAAATCACCTGGCATTGGGTAAATCTTCTGCACAAGATCCCTCTCTAGTGTTGAAAATAAGATATCTCCTGCAAAGACAAGTGAAATTAAATTGTGGACAACTTCAATCACCATTCCATTTCTCCTCCTGGTGTTTGTTAAAGGTCTGGAAACATTATGGATCAGTTCTACTTTGTCTTAAACATCAATATGAATTCAAATTGATCCAAAGGTAGTGTGGATAGACTGTCCATGAATGTGTTGTTGTTGTTAGCAATCAACTAGGCTCCTATTAATGGTAACATTATGTATCACACAGCAAAAATGTATCTAGTCCTGCTTTATCTTCCTGATCATTAGTTTATGAAAATGTATTGTTCTTTTTGCAAGTTGTATGGGTGAATAAGTTTGAACATTCTTTCTCAGCACTTACCACATATTCATAAGATTCCAGTTCAAGAGGGCCAAAAATGTAAGCTATGTTTAAAGTGCTGCATTTTAAAAAGAAAACAAAAATACAGATGGTATTTTGGGGAAATTAAAATTCTTTCATTTTTGAATGATCAAACTAAAAAGAATGAGAACCACCTATAGGCTCATGCTTCTATTTTATTCTAAAAAGGGTCTATTTTCAGAGACAGATAGGGAGCTGGTCAAATTTATACTTGAACCTTTGTTTATCTATTCTCAACCAGAAATTTCAGTGGCTACTATAACAGTGACTATAAACTTCTTTTAAACCAGAACATTCTCCTAATGCTCTGAAGTAACACCTCATTTATGGCCCTCCTTAAGAAATGCATAGTTTTTTTTTAAATAGTCAAAAATAGTATTAAACTAGAGCTAGCTAAGAGTATAGGTACATTGGTTCATGTGCATCCAATGGGGTTGGCAATAGAAAAGGAGGACACATTATTCAATATGAAGGTAATCATAACCAATAGCTGTTGAACAATTTTTCCTCTGAAGAAAGAAGCTAGTCCAAAGATGTCTCAAAAAGGACATATCATTTCTATATCACAGTGAAAGGAATTTAGTACAATTGATCAGTCTCGCTGATGATTTGCCTTAGGGATAGATATGTCACTAAAAATTGGGATTGAACAGAACAGGATGACATTGCAGAACAGAACAGAATGACAAGGCAGAAAGTAATATTGAAGTGACAATACTGAGATTGATTGTTATAGACATATTAAATTCTTAGAGTATGAAATTTTATATCTTAGTTATGTAGAACATTGGTTCCAAACCATAGAAATGGACAAAAGTTGGAAATATATCTCACACAATGTTCAGAAATAAAAAGGTTAAACATTCTTTCCATTATTTTCTGTAAGTCATTTTTTCACATATAAATCCGATGGTGACACTTTTCCAAGCTACTGTGTGAACAGGACGCTGAATGCCATCATAAAACAACAGTCTGTAACATGTGGATTCTTCTGTTCACCAATTATTGTTAAGACTATTTGTTAATACTCTGTTATGCTCTATAATGCTTTATTGATTAATTTTTGGAAGTAAATTAGTAGGTCTTTCTTCTTAGTCCACTTTGGATCATATTGCCAGAAGAATGTGTGGGCTAGGATATATATTTCTGTGCTCATCTTTGAAAAAATATAATCTGTAAAAAACACCTACTATAATTCTGAGACCATAGACACAGATGTCCAAGGAAATATAGCATCTGCTTTTAAAATATTTCAGAAAAAAGTAAATGTAATTACATCAAGAATTATTGGAAATGTTATACAAAATCTAGCCCTTATATACTGACCTTCAGCTTCTCTAACTTCCACTTCTCATACATTTTGCATTCCCAGTTTGACATTTTCTTGTGGTCAATAAAGTACTAATTTTTTAAAAGAATTAAACCAAAGATCCATATAGTAGGTGGAAAATGTAGAACTTTTTTTGACATAACTATAGGTTATGGAGTAGTGAAAATCTAGAATCAAAGAGGTGATGGAATATCAAGTGGAATAGTGCAAGAAGTTGATGAAGCTCTAGAAGCACTTGCTCATCTAAGACATCCGAATTAGACAGCTTCGAGGTCAACTGAATAAAGAAGACCCCTCTTTGTACCCATTCCAAAGAAATGTGACCCAACAAAATGTTCAAGTTAGAGAGCAGTATCATTGTTGTACAATTAAAATGATTATTACAGTTCTTCCAACAACGTATTGCTGTAATACACTAAGAGAATTCAGACCTGAAACTCACACAAGATTCAAAAGAGTGAAAGGGTGGAGTTTCTCGTCTGTCAATCCAGTCCCAGGTTAATGATCTTATTTGGAGGCACATAGAAATAGCTTATTGGAAGGCAGGTACACTCACTCCCTGTGACACCTTCCTGGTGAAAAGACACATGGAGCTATGGTGATGGCAGCCAGAGCCTGGGACCTGGAGGGTTCACGTGTACACTAATGCCATGCTCAGATATTTCCTCTGACATTTGACCCATAAAACTTTCCAACCATTGGTCTGTGTTCTTCCTGCACTCAGTCTCATTGCATATCTTGCATGAGTCTAAAGAGGTAGTTACAAACTGGCACCAGACATATGGAGTAATGTTGGACTTATGGACTTCCTCTGGACTGAACTGGGATATTTTCTTAATGTACAACTAGTCTTTGATATAAAGTTCTCTCTTACACACAAATGAGTGTCTCCCTGAATTTATTTCTCTAGTCAACCCTTAATAACAGTATTTTATGTTCAAGAACCAATGGTACTTAAAATGTCCAAGATGCATTGAAATTATAATGAAAATGAAGATTCCGGGAATTTAATTGGTGCAATATCAATAAAAATGTTTCAGTAAGCAAGACAAATGGATGAATAAGCAAACATAGTGGAGGAAACTGATGATTCCTGACTATCAAGAGATAAATCATCTACTGTCTTAAAGGCTTGAAGGTAAACAAGCAGCCAACTAGTCAGAGGCAGCCGAGCCGTCATGAAAGAAGCACACCAATCTGTGTGATCACAAGGTGTTGAAGGGATCCGGTATCAAGCATCAAGGAACAAAAATCACATCATTGTGAATGAGAGTGAGTGGAGAGTGGAGACCCAAATTCCATCTGTAGACAACTGGACAGAAGGGTTGCAGGGAGGAGTGGAGCCAGTCAGGGTTCTATGTAGTAACGATGAAAAATACAACTTTCATCTAGTTCTTAAATGTTTCCTACTCCCAAATAACACGTTCCAAATTTTACCTTACAAATCTGGCTAGCCTGGAAGATGTACATTGATACAAATGGAAATACAGGGAATACAGGACAAATGAACCCCTCAGGATCAGTAGTGAGAGTGGCAATATTGGGTTGGTGGAGGGAAAGTAGGGTAGAATGGGAGCTGATTAAAAGGATCTACATACAACCCCCTCTCTGGAGGAAAGACAGCAAAGGGAGTTGTCAGGCAGTGTAAGATAGGACATAATAATAATCATTTATAAATTATAAAGGGTTCATAAGGGTGGGGAAAGGAAGGGGAAAACGATGCCAAGGGTTCAAGTTGAAAGCAAATGTTTTGAGAATGATTATGAGAGCTGGTATACAAATGTGCTTGACACGATTTATGGATGTATGGATTGTGATAAGCATTGTATGAACCCAAATAAAATGAAAAAAAAATGTTTTGGCAAATTGATGAAACACTGAAAACCCTCTTTAAAGTACTGAAAAGCAAGGATGTCACATTGAGGATGATGGTGTTTCTGACCATGAAAATACTCTGGAAAATACTACATTGGTTATATACCCAAACAAGAGGAAAATACAAAAACATTTTCAATTACTTCTTATATGTGTGAAAGTTGGACATTGAATATTGAAGAACAAAGAAGAACCACTATGTTTGAGATATGGTACTTTGATAGGTAAGGTTCATTGTGCCAACCTGGCCAATGAATACACGTGGGATTAATTGAAGGGCAGAGAGATAAATGGCTTGGCAAGCTTCCCCTCTCTTGTATCTTCTTCTCTGATGATCAGACCAGTGTACAGCTGCCTTAGCTAGCTCCCCTGCTTCAGTTGGCAAAGCACATTTCCTGTGAGGCGTCCCTGAGGAGAAGTCACATGGGCCTACCCTGATACAGCCCTGGGTGCCAGAAAAGCCACATGAAAACCCCTGCCAATGCTGAGAGGCTTGCATGCTCACTGATTTGGCTTTTCTCTGTATTTTATGAGATTGAGGATGACTTTGTAGATTGGTGTCAGACATATGGGCTAATGTTGGACCTATGGGTTTAGACAGCACTGGGTTGGCATGCTTTCTTAATGTACACTCACTCTTTATGTAAAACTCTCTCATAAAATGTGAGTGTCTATGGATTTTTCTTCTCCAGTCTACCCATACTAACATGAAAAATACTAAAAGTTTCAGAGACTACCAAGAGAACAAAGCAATCTGTCTTGGAAATACAACCAGAATGCTCTTTCAAATAAAGGATAATGAAATTTTGTTTCATGTACTTTGGACAAGTTATCAGGAGAGATATTTTCCTTGGAAAAGGACAACATTCTTGGTAAAATACAATGGTAGTACAGATAAGGCAGACACTCGACAAGATGGAGCCCACAACCCAGGAGACTCAGGATAGAAAGCCCCTCAGGGCCAACAGTGGTTGGAGACACCAGGAGGATAAGGGGAATGTGGGGGAGGAAGAGGGAACCCATCACAATGATCAGCATATAACCCCCTCCCAGGGAGACAAGCAGCAAAGTGAGTGACAGGTGATGAGGAATGATGCAGGATGTGAAAATAATAATCTACATCCTATCAAGGGTTCATGAAGGAGACTGGAGGACCAAACAGAAAGCTTTGAAAATGATGGCAGCATATGTAGAAATGTACTTGAGACAATGGATGAACGTATGGGTTGTGATAAGAGATGTAAGAGCCCCCAGTATAAGTATTTAATAATAAAAGGGAGTAAGCAAAAGATGAATTGACAAAGTGGCTGAAACATTGAGCTCAAACGTAAGAACAAGGGTGAGGATGGTGGGGTAAGTGGTGAGAGCATCATAGTAAGTGATGTTTGTTTAGCTTGGATTTAGGGTAGCTATGAATGAGAACTGACTCAACCACATGTCGCAGCAAAAACAATGACAACTAATCTCGACCCCCTAGATCTCAGTGATACCCCTGCCTCAAGTCATGCCAACCAAATGCATTTCCATCTGTTTTCAAATGTTATACGGCCACGAGCTGACAACCATTCCAATAAAACTATCAGAAAAGTCTCCCTGTGTCACATTCTATTTATGTCTTCACTATAGAATAATTGCTAGAGTTAATTGATTTTTTTCAACAACATGCCCTTTTTGTGCACTTCATTCTTTCCTATTTTATTTTCAGTAATCATATTCCCCACAAGCAATTGGGGGGGTGGGGGGAGGACGCCATTCATGTCCCCTTTCCCTTATGGTCCGGAGAGTAGAAATCCCAAAATCTGATTTTGATGGTCTGTTTCTTAGAGCTATTTCCAGTACCAATTACTGTATCACTTAACATCTCAGTAGAAAACAGATGTTGTGCTAGATGCAGGCAATTAGACAACAGTTTAATCAAGACATGATTTGCATAGATGGCAATTGTAGGGAAACCCAAGGAAGTGGGCAATGCCCTAGGACTAGTGATGGAGGGCTTCACACTGGCCTTTCAGAGAGGAGGGAGAAATGACCAAAGCCCCAAAGCAATCTGGCAGCCTGGTGATCTAGAGACACAGAAATAGAGGCAGAGAGAGACTTCCAAGGGAGTTTTGTTTGTTATTTTGGCAGGGCATGGTATTTTCAATATTCTTCACTGGTACTGTAACTCAAGTGCAGTGATTCTTCTTCAGTATTCCCTAGTCATTGTCCAATTTTCACATGCATACAAAGTGATCGCAATTACCCTGGCTTGAGTTAGGTGTGCTTTAATCCTCAAAGTTAAATCCTTGTTCTTTCATATGTTAAAGACATCTTGTGCAACAGATTTGTCCAAGGCAATACATCTTTTGATTTCTTGACTGTTGCTTCCATGCACTGTGGCTATGCATACAAGCAAGATGAAATCTTTGACCACTTCAATCTTTTCTCCAATGTCAGTTGATCCAGCTGTGAGAATTTTCCTTTAGTTTATGTAATTGCAATTATATCCAAACTAAAGGAAGTGATCCTTTGAATTGTAATCCATACTAAAGGAAGCAATACTTGATATTTATCAGAGATCATTAGTTAAAAAAAAGAAAGCTTTGTGAACAAGCTTGATAGGGTTTCCCTTTTTCTGAAATTTGAAGAAATCAGATTAAGGATCTAACCCTGAATGCGAATAAGAAATTTCATCTCCAAAGAAATGTTTACTGTTTCCATGTCCCATACACATTGATAGAAAGGTTCTATTAAAGAAGGGTGTGATCTGAGACATGGTACAGGAATTTTGGAACCCAGAGGACATGGCTGAAAATGTGAAACTCCCAAGTCTTCCTGAATATCTTAAAACTAGGGGAACCCCTTACCTTTCCTATAAAGGGAACCAGGCAACTTTTGCAAAAAAAAGCTAAGGAAGACATCACCCTTGCAAACAACCTCAATCACAGATGCCAATTCTGTGAAAGTACATCCTTTCACCACATGCTTAGCGACTCATAATTTCCCCTAGACTCCAACACGAAAAGGCAGGGAAAGTGCCAGGTCTGCTCTGGAAATAGATAACCTGTGATTGTGTTCAGTGAAGTCAATTCAAACCCATAGTGAGCCTTCGGGACAGTGTAGAATTTCCCTATAATGTTTCCTGGGTGCGATCTTGACAGTTAGAGACCTTCAGGAGTTCAAACCACAGGATTCTTGGCTAGTAGTTGAATTCTTTCACCTATGTACTACCCAAGCTCCTTAGACACAAACAAATTGAGGTAACTTAGACAGTATTCAGGGGTCCTCAAAGATTTTAAACAGTCTGTCTCTCAGACTGTTGGAGGGCCGGACTATAGTTTAAAAAAAAAAAACTATGAACAAATTCACTGTGGTCCTGGGGTGAGTCTACTGATAAGGAGAACAGCAGCTGCG
>PVJH01016682.1:0-49340 GCA_004026705.1 Nesogale talazaci
ACGTAGCATAGAAAAGGATGGCAAACTCCCAAGCTCATTCTATGAAGCCAGTATAAGTTTGATACCCCAAAAGTGCAAGAATCTCCCAGGAACAGAGAATACAGACCAATAGCTCTAATGAACTTAGATGCAAAAATCCTAACAAGATATTGGCCAATAGAATAAAAAAGTATATAAAACATATCATCCACCATGATCACTCAGGATTCATTCCAGGGAAGCATAGATGTTATAACATTTTAAATCCATCAATATTATAGCCACATTGAAAAAGAGAAGTATAAGAATCACATGATAATATTGGGAGACAGAGTACAAAACACTTGACAACATCTAACTCTCATTCTTAATTAAGACACTCAAGAAGATAGGAATGGAAGGAAAAATCCTCAAGTTAGTACAAACTCTCTATGAAAAACCAACAGCCAACATCATAGTCAATTGAGAAAAGTTGAAAACAATCCCACTGAAAAAGGGAACCAGACAAGGAGTCCCCTTGTCCCCACTTCTATTCAATATTGTACTTAAGGTGCTAGCTAAAATATGACTTTAAAGGTATTAGATGGGGATAGGGAAAGGTTTAACTATTTCTATTTGCTGATGTGATTCTATACGTTGAAAATCCCAAAAGCTCCACAAGAGGAGCACTAAGAGCGATAGAGGAATATGAAAGCGTGTCAGTACAAGATCAACAAATCAAAATTCTATGGGGTTGCTCTATACATTAGGCAAGGACATGAAAGAGGAGACCAAGAACCCCAAACTATCAAGACCATCAATGAAGAAACTGGTAAAAACATAAAGACCTTGCTTCAGGGAATACATAAACTAACTGCCATTGGGAAGAGTACACACCCAGGTGAACTTGAACTTGACAAATTGGTTATACTTAGACTAAAACACCTGTGTGCATTGACAGGTATCACCAAGAGGGTAGCAAGAGAACCCACAGACTGGGAGAGGATTTTTAGCCATGACACAATTGACAGAGGGCTTATTACTAAAATCTACAATACTCTCCTAGCTTGGAAAATGAAGAAAACAGTTAAACTCCTGAGGAGTAGAACAAAAGACCGGAACAAAAATTTCACAGAGGAGGACACCTGAATGGCCAATAAACATATGAGAAAATGCCCCCAACCATTAGGCATCAGAGAAATGTAAATCAGACAGTCAGACAATATCATCTAAGACCCTTGAAGATAGTTTAAATCAGAGAGCAACAAATGCTAGAGGGGATGCGGAAAGATAGGAACTCTCCTCCATTGCTGGTGGTTTTGCAGATCTGTACAATCTTTATGGAAAGTCATCTGGTGATATTTGCAGCAAAGGGAAATCGAGCTACTTTATAGCCCACCTATCCCTTAACTTGACATATACCCAGAAGAGGTAAGAAATAAACCACAACCAGTCATCTGTACTCCAATGCTTATTGCAGCATAATGCATGAACACAAAGAATTGGTAGCAACCTAAATTTCTATCTGAGTGTGTTAGTAAACTCTGGCACATATAAACAGTGGAATAGTACACATCACTAAAAAGCCCTGATGATCACATGAAACACACCTATTTCATGGGAAGAGTTCGAGGGAAATTATCTTTAAGCAAAGTTAGCCAATCACAGAAGGACAGGTACTAGCGTGCCCTAAGGTAAGCACAATCAGCACAGTAAGTATAGAAGAAAAGCCTCTTATCTTACACTATACAGTTTGAGGTACAGGGAGTAAGGTGGAGCTCAGACCAAACCCATGGAGATACGTTATTCCAACATAAGGAAGAGGCAAGGGGAGTCAGGGGGTTGGAGAAAAGGGTGGTGGTGGGGAGTTATGATAGGATGGGGGAAGCAGAGCACTAAGTCATCCAGGAGGAGAATGTTGTCTATGTCTCCATCGAATTGGGAGTGTCCATGCAGAACCCATCAACATGCACCAAGCTTTGAGGTCAATGTAACTAAGTGGAGAAATGCATGAAAAGTTTGAGCTTCATGGACAGCCTCAATCAGAGGCAAACCTACCCCTTCCTAGAAGTACGCTCTACAGAAGACAACACTAAATCTTCTGGTTGGGAAGAGTGGACAAATTGCCACAACCACATTGTAGCAAACCAAGAAGAAAAAAGAGAGAGGGATGGTCTAGATCCTGTATTGACACAAGTCTGGAGGACAACATCCCTGCATTCAGCAGCTAAGGCACAGAGTGGATTGTAGGGCCATCTAAGACTCAAAAGACATTTATCCCTCACTGGTGCATACTATGACAGAGGACAGCACAAGGGAAAGATGACAGGGGATTAGTTCAGTCTAAACTCCCCCCAAAATGGAGCAAACCAAGACGGAAAAAACAGAACAGCAATGGGAGCAAAGAAAAAACACAGAATCCTAGAAGAGTCCCCCTTATAGACTTCTGGCTAGGAGAAGCAGCTCCTATAATGCCCCAGAACCAGTGGAGAGAAAGTTATCAAGGTCAATGGACAGACACAGAATTATGTATGTTTTCCCTTTTGTTTTTTAAACTTTTGCGGCTGAGCCCTGGTGGCATAGTGTTTGTGCACAGGGCTGCGGCCCACTGGGACGGAGATTCAATTCCAGCAGTGGGGCTGGGCCTCCTACTCCCACCACCGGAGAGCAGTGATGCCAAAAAAAAAAAACAAAAAAAAACCTTTTTCTTTGTTTTTGTTTGGTTTCTGTTGTAGGGTTGCCTTCTATTTTTCTTTTCTTTTTTGTCATCACTGCCCTCTAGTGGTCATGGGTGCTACCTAGCTTTTATCCCAGAGAGCTGCTGCTGGATTTGAACTGCCAAGCCAATGGGTGGCAGTCCTACACTCAACCACTACACCACTGGGGCTCAGCCCTCTTTTTTTAATCTTATGTTTTCTTTTTGATTGGTCTCTGCTATTATTGGGTTGTCTACATATATAAGATAGCAATAGGAAGCAAGCTCCAAGAGAAAGCAACGGGACTGATGATTCCAGAGGGAACAGAGAAGGAGGTTGGGTGAGGGAGACCTGAGCAAACAAGGTTTTTAGACAGTGAAGAGGACAAAAGATACACTGTATTGGGTAAATCTGTTGCACAAGAACTCTAGAGTACTAGAAAATGAGAAAATTACTTTGAGGGCTAAGATGCACTTGACCAATGCCTTATATTCAATTGTCTTATATGGATGTCAAAGTTGAACATTGAATAAGGATGTCAGTGGAAGAATTAGGGTACGAGTGAAGAATATTGAAAGTACCATGTCCTGGCCAAGGACAAATAAATCCTGAGAAGTATGACCAGTGTTCCTTAGGGTAAAGGATAGTGGGACTTCATCGCACATATTTTGGGCATAAAGGATAGCGAGACTTCATCTCACATTTTGGGCATAAAGGATAGAGAGACTTCATCTCACATATTTTGGACGTATTGTCAGGAGCATCCGAGCCCTGAAGGAGGACATCGTGCTGGATAAAGTCAGGGTCGATGAAAGAGAAGAAGGCCCTCAACAAGGTGGGTTGACACAGTGGCTGCAAGGATGTGCTCAGGCAGTGTCACAGTTGTCGGGAAGGCACAGGACCTGGCAGGGTTTCCTTCCGTTGTGCGTAGTAAGGTCACTATGAGTTCGAACCGACTTGGTGGCACCTAATAACATAGCAATAGCAAGAACAATTCTTAAGAAGAAAATAACCCTTTCCTTCTTCATCTGTTGTTATTCTGGAAGCTCTGCTGAAACGTGTTCACCTTTGGCGACCTTACTGCTATTTGAAATACCAGTGATGTAACATCAGAGTAGCAAGGAAAGCAACACAGTACAGCACACGGACAGACAAATGGAGGGATCTTTAGATAGAAAACTAGATTTCCAATTAAGTTTGGAAATATCTGCTATCCTCAGGTATGATAATTAAATGTCTCTTAAATGATTCATTATGTCTTTATCAATTAGAACAAAATTGTTAATTAAATATGCATATGTGTTCTAAGGACAGTGAACGTGTGGCCATAAATATTAAATTCTGTTATATCAGAAAGTTGTACCTTTAAAAAGCTGTTTAATATTTTCTTCTCGAATATTCTTCAAACAGAAACATTTACCAAATTCACCTAGGGAAAGAAACAATGTCAAAGCAAAGCAAGGACAGTCTGTACCTGCGTCGATGTAGTATTTAAAACACATCTTTAAATAAAATCATGTATCACTTGCATTCTCATATTTAAGTTTTTTCATGTATGTTATTAATCTGCTTGCTAACTACTGGGGATTTTCTGACAGATGGATATTTATGTTATGTCAGAGATATTCCCTCTTTAAAAATAGTAATTAAACAATAGAGGATGATAAAATCTACTAAATTAATTTTCCATAGAATTCCAAGTTTAAGTTTAGATATATTTTTCCCTCCCCCAGCACCACCAACCCTCCTGCATTTTGAGAGATATTTTATCTATTTCTCTGGGTGGTAATTTTTTTCTTCAAACTTGACTCACTGAGATAATGACTAATGATGGATACTACAATATTTGGATCCTGCAATCAATGATTAGCATTATTTTTAAATGTATGAAGTTGACATTAGGTTATGAACCTATCTATAAGTTAAAGTCCTCTAGTGACTGATCTTATTGACTGTGCACTCCTGGGATTATGTATTTTAATCTATTAAAAATAGCTTAACTATTATAGCAGTACCATTTATCTCTCTGTTCCATTGCCTAAACCTCAGAGTCTAGGATAATATTTTTCCCTATACCTGAAATGAGATTCCACATTTAACCTTACACCTATTTTCCCACATTTAAATATTGTTCGTCTTTCCTTAGAAAAATTTTTGAGGACACTCTTTCTCTTACAAATAAGAAGTCAGATTCCTTTGAAATATACAACCATAGTGTTTAACATTTCTAAACACGTATAGACTTTACAAATATTTCAATATGGTTTCTCTTCTTCTGAAATATAAATTCTATTTTTGGGGGGTGGGGCATCACTGCTCTCCGGTGGTGGGAGTAGGAGGACCAGCCCCACTGCTGGAATTGAACCTCAGTCCCAGTGGGCCGCAGTCCTGCTCACAATCACTGCGCCACCGGGGCTCAGCATATAAATTCTAGAAAACTCATCACTTATTTCTTTTTAGCTAACAATTGTGTCTCAAATTCTCAGAGGAGAGCGCTGGTCCACAATCAATAAACATTTTTTTGAAATTATACCACACTGGATCATAAGACTTCTGAGTCTCATGTTTTCCAAGTATGAGATAAAACCAAAACAAAGCAAATTGCCATTCAGTTGATGCTGATTCATAACAGTATTGTAGGACTAGCTGGAGCTGTCTCATAGGGTGGGTAGAGCTATCTTCTTCAGGGAAATAGACTGCCATTGTTTCTTTTCTATCAAAGAAGGTGGTGGGATCAAATCATCGATCTTCTGGTGAGCAGCCTAGACTTAGTCATTGTGCCACGAGGGTTCCTTCAGTGTATGGCACATCAAGAGATAGTGATTTTCAAAGGACCAAATCTTCCTTGTGAGTCCTTCCAGTAAAAGATTTGGAACTTCTTAAGCTATTACTAAATATATTACTTAACCTTTCTTAGGCAGACCTTAGTCTCTTAAAACATGGAAGAGGGAGAGGGCGCAAAGAGACATGCATAGATTTAATATCATGAGTTAATCACATTTAAGAAAAATGACATGGTGAATGCTTAAATGTCTTACCAGCAAAAATAGGATATCTTTATAGCCATGAAAATGCAAAAAACTTTTACCACTAATGAGGGAATTTCTTAGTCTTAGTTTTGACAAATCCTTTGTCTACATTAAGGACACATACATCTTTGATTAATTTTTATTGTGCCTTAGCCCATTCTTTGCTGTTGTGTTATATAAGGTTTTGTTTTACTCACGTGGCCATATGTGACAAAGTAGAATGCTTTGTAGCATTTCTAGATTATAATCTTCATGGGAGAAGATTGCTAGGTCTTTCACCCTCATAAACACTGGACAGGTTCTAAGTATGTGCACTCAACTATTACATTACCAAGGCTTCCCATTTAAGACATGCAGGGGTGGGGGAGTGAGCTGGAACATTAATTGCAATATTAATTTCTATACTATCAAAAATGTTGGTAATGTGTTATTTCCTATAGGTATCTTCTGAAAGTCCATAGTGGTCATGTATTCTTAAAATTTATATCTCACTGCCATCAATTCATTTCCAAGCCATATTGAAATTTTAGGATGGATTCTAACTCTTTTTCTTTTGTGGGGGGCATCACTGGTCATGGGTGCTACCCAGTGCTGCTCCTGAGAGCCGCTGCTGGATTTGAACCATCAAGCCCGGGGCCGCAGTCCAGCACTCAACCACTTACGCCACCGGGACTCAGCCCAGAATGTAAATCTTTAAAGGAGTATAAATCCTTATCTTTCTCCTACAGAGCAGGCCACTAATGGTTTCAAACTGATATGCTTGAGGTTTGCAGAATAGCGTGGAACTTCAAAGCCATCAAGACAGGAGAGCTCTTTAAATTGTTAAAAAGTAAGAGTGTTTGAAGACTAAAATGTACCTGACACAAGCCATGATATTTTTTGATTATTCTTTGGGGGAGCTCTTACAGCTCTTATAACATTCCATACATCATTTGTATCAAGCATATTTGTACATATTGTGGCGTTCATGTATTTGTGATATCAATTTCATGATTGGGATGTAGGAGTGGAGTCTAGCCTGTTAATCTGGAAATAGCCAATGAGTAGCTGATGAGGTCTTTATGTGGGCATGGCTTTCTCTTGAGAATTCTGGGAAATCTCATGGTATTTCCTAATTGGAAAAGAGAGACTCGACTCACAGTCTCTGTGAGTCAGTCTCCAAGATGATGAGCTATTGATAAGATGAGATGACAGCATGTTGATCAATCCTGATTCCTGGAGAATGGAGGAGCCGGAAGAGAAGCCATATGGGTTTGCCCTGATGGAACCAGACCTCTGGGGCCAGAGAAGCCACCGAGAGACCCTTGCCAGCACTGAGATGCTCCCACTGCCAATGGATACTGCTGATGGACCCTGAACCCTGGAAACTATGAACCATGGGGAGATCCCTGCCAGTGCTGGGATGCCTCTACTACTTGTGTTTCATGAGTCGGAAGAAAACTTTATAGACTGGTATTGGACATATGGGCTAATATCAGACTTATGACTTTGGACTGGACTGGATGCTTTCTCAATATTCCATTCCTCCTGTATATAAAATTTTCCCTTATATCCATATGTGTGTCTATGAATTTGTTTCTCTTGTCTACCCAGACTAAAACACACATGTTGCCATCTTCATTTCCAAATATTTTCTACATGAGCCCTTGGTATAAGCTCCTCTTTCGCCCTCCTTTTTTATAAATCATTTTATGGGGGCTCATACAATTCCCAAAACCATCAATACATGCATCAATTGTGTGCAGACCACATTTGCACACTTGATGCCATCATCACTCTCAAAACATCTTCCCTCCACTTAGGCCCCCAGTATCAGCTTCCCATGTTTTCCCACCCTTATTACTTTTTCATATTGTATGTTGTCTGATGTATCCCTTCACTCACTTCCCTGTTGTCCATACCCCAGAAAGGAGGTTATATGTAGATTCCTAAAAATTGTTTCTTCCTTTCTATTGCACCACTCTGGTATCACCACTCCCACCACTGGTCCTGAAGGGATCATCTATCCTAAATTCCCCATGTTTCCCACTCCAGTGTACCTCCCCTGGTTCTAGCTGGATTTTTCAGGTAGAACTGGGATCATGATAGTGGGTGGGAGGAAGCAATTGAGAACTAGAGGAAAGTTGCATATTTCATTGTGACTACACTATCCCTTGACTGCAAGCCATGATATTTTCAATCTTTTTCTATGTATGTGAAAGTTGGACTTTGAATAAGAAGACTGAAGAAAAACCAATGTATTGGAATTCTGATACCGGTGAAGACAATTGAAAATACCAAGGACTGTATTGACACAAAGGCTACAAGAATGGGATCAAACATAAGAACAAGGGTGAGGATGTTGAAGCATGGAGCCTATTTTGTTCTGTTGTTCATAGTTTCATTATGTGTTGGAACCAACTCCATGCCATTTAAACAAAGACAACATTGTTTATGTCACAAACTGTTCTGCATAGGGACAATTAAAAGAGATTCTATTAGTCTATTAATAAATAATGAATTGCTATATTGTTTTTGTAAGTTTGTTGTCATTGAGTGCAATATATAACTCATATATATGATAGAATAACATTCTCACCTTGCAACATCTGCAATAATTGCTCTGTTTGAGCACACTTTTGTGGCCACTTTGTCAACCCATCTTCTACAGTATCTGCTTTTATTTTTTCTCAATAAAGAACAGAGCAGAAAACAATGAGAAAGACCCTCAACAAGATGGATTGTCACAGTGGTTGCAACAAGAAGCACAAGTATAATAACAATTGTGTGAATGGTGCCGGACCAGCTAATATTTCTTTCTGTTGTGCTTAAGGCCACAATAGGTTGGAATGAACTCTCTGGACCTAACAGTAATGGCAATACATAGCATGCTATCTTTCTGAAGGGAATGGTGGTCCCTGTTGACAACCTACCAATAATGACAGACCAAGCCTGGTCATTTTGTGTCTAAGAAGCCATCTAGTGATAGAATTTTCTAGAAAAAATTACATGTAAAAATAGAGCAGTAAAATTATTTAAAATGTTACACATTATTAATTGATATACTACACTATCATTTCAACATGTAATAAAAATAAAATTTGAGATTTCAAATTTTTTTCTTGGCATAGTAGTTACATATTAGGCTGTGATCCACAGAACAACAGGTCAAAACCACCTGCTGTTTCTCCAGAGAAAGACTGCAGATATCTGCTCTAGGAACCAGTTATAGTCTTGTAACCTAAAGGGTTTCTTATACCCTGTCCTATAGTGTTGCTAGGTGTTTGTACTGACTAGCTGGCAGTGACATTTTAAAAAGCAGGCATGTATTGTACTTTTATAGAACATCTCAGTTAAAATGCTAATTTTAACACTAATTTTTATTAAAATGTATCTATAAATTGTATTTTTACTTAAGTCGGTGTCAACTCCATGGCAGTGGATTTGAGTATGATTTAAAAATATATTTACACCTCCATGCTGTTTCAAACAAACTTTCAGCAAGCTGACGTTTTTTAGTTATATATGTTCATTTAAAAAGTTTCCTTTTCAGTGATGTCCAAAACAACAGAAAACAAAACAACAACAACAAAAACAACTCCAAAATGCTTAATTTTATTCTATAGGAGTTGATTTGATTTAGTAATAAAAATAAATTTCAAAACTAGATCTAGCTGACACTAAAACTTTTTAAACTCAGTATAATTAATATTGAAATAGAAGAGCCTTTTTCTAAGTCAAATCAAAGCTATAAGTCTATCCATATAAAATGAGCAAAATGTCTGCTGTATTTGAATATCTATGGAAATTATAAATTGCAAATTTATAAAATTGTAATTATAAAATCCTTCTGTAGATTAACTCATGTTGAAAAAATTATCGCATTACTATTAGCTTATCTTACAAGAAGTTTTATTTTCAACACAGAGTCTCATATTGCTTGTTTGTGTCCAAAATAGACTTTCCTTTTCTTTGGTATTTCAAAGGTAACTAATTTCTAAGCTCTATGTTATTGATTAGGAAACCCAAATAGAATGGTGTATTTTGTCATTGTTCAATATTTTGCAAGTATTTCTTTTATTTCATAGAAATCTTGTATTGCAGTTAAAAGAACAAGTAAATCTTTATAAACTCTTCTATTGTCTTGTATTCTTTCAACAGTTTCATAAATTATGTTTATTCACAAACATAATGAATGATTTTAACAATATCTCTCACAATGTTCAAAGTATCTGCTTCAAAATATTAGCACATGTTTGAAATAGCTGTCCTGAAGTATATTGAAGAAAAGAGTGCAACCTTAATCTTTAGTTTAAAAATTCTTGACGATTATGTTCTTAGGTCTAATTTAGATGATTGTCATATTTTACCTTGTTTAAATCCTTCCTTCAAATAATAAAAATTTATAGAAGTCACTATTATAAATTTGATTTTTATATATTTAAGCACTTTCACTATTTTAGAAATCCTTGAGACAATTCAAGATGTAAATTGACCACTTTCCCAGATTGCAAAGCTAATATGAAATTAATAAGTGATATTATATTTTTCCCAATTTGGAATGACTTTATCTTTGAAATTATTAGAGAGCTCTTCTTATACTCTTAAGGTAATTTAACAAATGATTGCCAACTTTTTGCAAGGGTAATATGTTCTTCTTAGACTTTTTCTCATAATTGCTAACATTTCCATAATAAAACATTCTTCTATTTTGCCATTTCATGACACTGGATTTCGTTCTTGTGCCAGGATCAAACTGCCCAAAAATACTTGTTGAGATTCTATAAAAATTGATTAAAAATATTTAGGTTCATAAGTAAGTGATATTTAACTGATGAGAGAATATTTCTTATCAAATTTATTACTAACTATAGGGAAATCGTCAAAAGTTTTCCACTTAGTAAATTTGCACTTTATTTTTAAACTAAAGGATTTACTGTTTTTCTCTATTGAAAAAAATCTGAGACATTTTCTGTTTCAGTATCTTTATACCCTGCTGCTTATGTTCCATACTACCTTCTACATTTTTACTCCGTTTGCATCTGCTGTCTATTTGTGCTTTATATTTTAAATATATACAGGTTTATTTTTTAAACTGTACATAATTTATACATTCAAAAAGGTGTTCAAACTGATTAATCCATTAGTATATACATATTGCATTTACAATGTGATTAGATTTCATTCTATAAATTATGTATCCTCTAACACATGCATTACACATATTATACAACATATCAACACATCTTACTCAATGTCGTTTTTTACAAGTAAATACAGTTCTGCCAAGAGAATAAGAGAGAAATGTTGGGACTTTCATTATTTTTAGGCTACTCAGAGCTTTGTTTGCTTTTTAAAAATCCACACTCTATGATGTCTTTGCACAATCAATAAAACACAAGTAAACTTTATTGTGGTATTCTTTCACTTTCAAGCACTTCCATGTGATCTCAGCAATAAGATCCTTTCTTTCATGTCCTCTTCTGAATCCATTCTGAATTTCTGGCAGCTCCGTGTTAATATTCTGCTGCACCCTTTGCTGGATGGACATTTGACTTTAATGCAACAAGAGGCTCAAGCATAGAAACAAGTGTGAGTTGGCACAACTTCCAGGAGTGTTTCATCCTGTTGTCAATAGGTTTTCTGTGGGTCAGAATCAACTTCTTAACACCTAACAACAGCCACAACAACATCTCAGCAACACACAAACCACCATAATATGGCACACTGACAGACAAGTTGTGTCTGGTAGTTTGTAAATAAGATACAATCTCATTATCTACTATAGAAACCAATAAATAGTATACAAAAGTTAAAGTACACGATAGAAAAAGAAGGGCTAATAGAACAATCAGATAAAATGAATAAAATTAAATGTAAAATACAATTGTATAGGTAAGCCTTGTAAAATTTTAATAATATAATATTCTAGAATGCCTAGGCCATTTCTTCATTAGAATAACTTCTCAGAAAAAGCACAATTGAAAAGTGGTACGAGAAATATTTTGGTACCATGCTAGTATTTTTTTTTAAATATGAGTGAGCTAGAGAATGTGACTATAGCTAAATCAATAACACCTTCAGAAAAAGGGAAAAACTAAGGATAGAGTGAGGAAAAAAAGGAATGATATCCATCTATTATCCTTTTGGTATGGTTAGCCTTATGCCTCTATACAAGAACAACTCACTGCCACTTAGCAATCCTCATAGTAACCATATCTGTATAGAATGCTTAAATTCTCTGAATTGTAATTTACTTGATACAAAATATTCAATGTGACCTCAGTTCATTAGAAATTTTGATGCCCAAATTAGCTATTTAGCATTAACACATAGCAAATTTTATTTGAGGAGAAAATAATATATATTGAGGTATTTTACTTACAAGATCTCTATTCTCACCTTCATCTTTGTTTAAAAAATTGAATACTGAAATTATGAATGGATATGAATCATATACAAGCTATAAGATAAGTATTAGTTTACAAAATGAGTTTCTTTTCAAAAAAGTATCAACTTTGGAAGCAATCTGCTTCCTAAAGAACTGGAAAGTGCATTTTGGTATTTTCACACAAAATAGTTGAAATTAAGTAGTTTTGAATGAAGTAGTAAGGCAAGAGGAAAATTTGTGATAAGGTAATCACATTTTCCTACTGAAAATTTTGCAAACTCTAATTATTCTGAGAAAAAACTAATTACAATATTAACAACTTTAATAATAATATAATATAACCTGAAATATCACATATTGTCTCAAAATTTAAATAGCTTTGCCTAATTATAAATGAGATGGAAGTGAGTCAGGAGCATATACCAAGTGTGGCGGTCATGTGCTTAAGTAAATTTCATGATTGAGATGTAGAGGTGAAGTCTAGCCTATTAAGCTGGAGGTAGTCATTGAGTTTCCAATGAGGCCTCTGTGTGGGCATGACTTTCTCCTGAAACTTCTGGGAAATCTTGTGATATCTCCCACGTGGAGATGAGAAGCTATCTCCCAGTTGTTGGGAGTTAGTCGGAGAGATGATGTATCATGGACAAGGCAAGATGGCAGCCGCTGAGGAACTGAAGGAGGCAGAGGAGAAGTCACATGGCCTTACTCTGATGGAAGCAGACCTCTGAAGCTGGCAAAGCCATGTGGAGAGCCCTGCCAGAGCTGAGTTGTCTCTACCACCACTGGATGCTGTTGATGGACTCTGAGTCCTGGAAGCGAGGAGCCATGGGGAGATCCCTGCCAGCACCGGGATTCTATATCCACTGTCCTGTAACTGTGTGTCATATGGAAACATCATAGACTGATATCGGGCATATGAGCTAATATTGGACTTAAAACTTTGAACTGGACTGGGTTGGGATGCTATCTTAATGTCCTATTCCTCCTGTATACCATACACTTATATTCATTTGTGTGTCTATGAATTTGCTTCCATAGTTTACACAGACTAACATACCAAGTAAAATTGCAAAACCTAAAATATCAGTAGTCTCTCCCATTTAAACATTTCTATTGCTAAATCTGTAAAATAATTTTGTGTAATGTCTATAAATGAATAAATTATATCTAGAAATTTTGACTGGTAATATAATTATAACAAAATCTTTGTGTCTGGATTCTGAGTAAATCTTTTTCTAACACAAGATTTAATATTAATACAACTAATATTATGAGATTTAAGGAAATATATATTCTATAGTTTGTAGAATTTAGTTTATAGCAGACAGCTGACATCATGCCTGACAGGGACTGATATCCCCTGGCATGGTTCTCAGAGACCTAGGTTTTGATATATCTTCTGTCATAGTATAGCTTTGTGACCTTGGGCAACAATTTTGACTTCTTTGAGACTTATATTGGGGCTAATGATAAAATACAGTATCTTAAGACAAGTCAATAATTTTTCACAAAAGACTAAAAAGAGAAAATAGTGAATAGAAACAAGACAAATAACTGCAAATTGGATTTTCTTTTTTGGAATATCCATTTGCCTCCAAGGCATAGTGCACTTTCTGTTATGAAACTTTGTCAAACTGTAACACGAGGCCACCACAGTTTTGCATCATTTTTAACCAATACAGTAATCTCTTCGATACATCACTTGAGCTTTTCCCCCTGCAAGCACAAGGACAAAATCATGGTTTTCAGGAGAAAATTGATGGATTTTACTCTTTTCTTAAGCTAAAAGCTTAAAACCCCAGAAATATCACTCCTCTTAGGAGACAAAAAAAAGAGACTTATTATTCCAAGAAGTTTTCCAAACCAATATAGCAAAACTGATGACAAACATTGTGCTTGGAGAAAAAGAAGAATGAGCTATAGGCAAAATATCTACACCTGATGACATTTTCGGTGCTATGTTATATCAGTGAGATAGAAATACAATTACCATCACTCCATTGGAAGCAGAAATACTGCCTGGAAAATAATGGAGGGAGCTCAGTGCCAGCAAGAGAACAGCTACCCATAAAGGCCAAGCTTTCTATAGTATTTTAGGAATGCATGTGCATCCATCTCTTTACTCTAGCCTGAATATATCAAGACTTTGTCTGTCATATATCAATAGAATGAACGTCTAACAATAGCTTCAACAAGCTACAGTGCAGTACAAAAGTTTTAATCGGACTTTGATCTGAATACCAATATCACAATCATTTTGCATTTCTGATGCCATTAAACTGAATGCTTCCCAAATACCTATCACATCCTTAAGGTGTTGTGTCACTCTATTACTAAACTCTGCAGAAAAATAAAGAAAATATGTACATAAACTCACAGTTTTATACTCGAATATTTCATATTTCTGGTGGATTTTTGGATGAAAATGTAAAATTATATATGTTCTGACAATGACAATGTCCCCTTCCCACCTCCATCCCTTACCCTTGCAAGGCTCAAGTGGGAGCTGTAGCATTTTTTGTGTAATGGGAGAATGGAGAGGTAACCTGATACATACTTTACTTTGTCTACTTAGCACTTTCAATAGTAGAGTGCAAAACAAAGGATGAAGATGCTATGAATTAGAGCAGCGGTTTTGAAAAAGAAAAATGTAAATTTCCAGGTTCAGATAATACTTAAGAGTTTGATTTTTGAATGTACGACGAGTGAGCAGAATCAGGATGTCACACAATGCTGAATAATCTTACAATAAAGTTTGTGAAGAAGGTACTTTTAGACTATGAAATGATAATTTCAGTTTCCACAACGCTGTAAGTAGATAGAGGTTATTAAGAATACTGAGATCAAATAATTCAGATCTGAAAACTGTGTGGCATGAATATTTTTTAAATAACTCTAAAATCTGACATCTTAGTTAACCAAATGCTGCTATTACAGAAATATCTAAGTACCAACAAGCATATTTTTATTATATCTCTCTTAGTTTAGTAGACCCAGAGTCCAAATCTAGGGCTCAAATCTAGGGCTTTAGGCATAAGGGAAGGTTTTCTCTCCCTGGCAACTCATGGAGAGGTCCTTGTCTCCTTTCACCATCTGTGGGCTCTGCATTCTTGGAGTTGGACATGTGTCTCGACATCCATCTTTCCCACAGCATAAGGGGTTCTCCAAAAAGTGGTCCCGGATCCCAAGGTTGCGCTCCTTTCCTGGTCTTCTCTCTTGGTGGCATTCTGATCCCTCCCTCTTGGTTTGCTTCTCTGCAATTGTATCTCTTGTAAGACAAATGGTGGTGCAAATCACACACGCAAGGCAACTCCCCTTATGTTGGATCAGGGACATAATGTGAGAAAGATCAACAAATCTTGCTGAATCCTCTAAAATCCTCCGGCTGTTCACATCATGGAGAATGATCGCATAATGACAGAACTACACCATTACTCATTACTTAACTGCTGAGCATCCTTGCTCAACCAGGTTGACACTTCAGAGGAGCATGGTGCAATCTACAGCACCTGCAAAGAACAGGAAGGAAACATAATGCGGTTAACTTCTGTGAAGTAAACATGGGGAAGCTGGTGGGATAGTGCCGCAAGTGAGCTGTTTTTCATGGAATCTGGATAATAGCAAAGCATCATGGGGAATAATATCTAGGTCACATTTGTTTAGCCCAATATATTCAGACAATAGTATAACAAACATCTCTTCTTCAGAAAGCTGTACAGAAAGGTTTTGTTTAGTGCTATGAAAAGAGGAAAGCATTTTTAACAGATTAAGGAAGGTATGTGCATTTTATTTGTGTGTTAAATTGCTTGTTTAGTTGGGTTTAGTGTTGCAGAGTGAAGAGCAGGATGCTTGAGAAAAGTAAGAGGAATTCCCATGAGGTGAAATAATACACAAAGCCATATAGAGTTCAGCACACTGGAGAGAAAAGAAGCTTATCTTTGGGTTCTAAATGAAGATAAATATAGGATATATGAAAGAAGCAATTTATTTCAATTCAAAACTATTTATAGTATAGGTTCTGAAATTCATTTGGTCAACTGCCTCCTTTCCCGAAACAAACTTACTCTGTGTGGACTGACAACAAAAACCGAAGTTCTATTGTTAAAACTCCAGGTAGATGTGTATGTCTACTTATGCAGCCCCCAGCATCATCCCAGGGCCTCAAAGGGAGAGATATTGTCCACTTTGGGAAACACTAAAGAAAGTATGAATTTCAATAATTATGCTGTCATTAAGACAGTATGTGCTTTCCCCACATAAAAGCAGTCACACTCTTTGTTTTTATGGTCTTTATCGGGGTTCAGTGAATATCAGTCTCAATCATCGGCTTGTGAAACTTGTGGGCAATAAGTCAATTGTGCACATGAGTGTTTTTCCCAGTATATGGGTGTGTCTGGCTTGTACTAACCTTGAAACCATTTAGTACATGCAGCTGCAAAAATCTAGTTTGTTTTATTTTCCAGAAACCTTGAACAAAATTGGATTTTAAAGTGATAGGCAGAACAGCAGTCAAGAGAATGGACAGAAGAGATTGTGCACAGAGACAAAAAGGAAAAGAATCAAATACTGATATGTTTGAATCTATTGTATGTATCGTTAATAATATGGTTATATGTGTTTAATGATAATTTATAACTTTCACAATCCTTATGAAACCAAGAATGTATAGCTGACTTACTCAATAAGGAGCTCCAGCAACAAAAATGGTAGTAGACATATAATAGACACTTTCCATATTTGTTATATATGAGTGAAAACATGCTCTATTCTTGGTAATATTCCTAAACAATTCAGTCACTCTCTCACAAATGGAGATCTACCTGGCTGCTTGTTATAGTAGAAAGTTGTTGTGCTTCCCATATAAAAATATATTTTATAAGAGTAGCAGATGGTATGCTAGAAAATTCTCATGCTCAAGAGGTTAAAGTAATATTCTAAGAAAAGTGGTGAGGGAGTTGTAATGAGGTCACAGCTGCTGAGTAATGTACACAATAATGGTATAAACTATTTGTGTACTCATTTGTAAATGCATTTCCAACATCAACCTCCACTACCTGCAGGGAGTAATTTTATTTCCTATTTAATTTCAGGTGTTACAACTGCCTTAAGGTTGCTATAAATTATGTATCGCACTATATAAAACTAAAAGTTGCAGTTTCTATTCTTTGCCAAATACAGATTTTGCTTTAAATTAAACATGCTGTAGATTTATGGATCAGTCCATGATTTTGCTGTGATTACATAACATTTGTCAAAGTAGGTTTTCAATAAGAACTTTTCAGGTGTAAGATTTGGGGGGAATTCTCTAGTATTTTAATACCAGCTGGTGGCTATGTTCACTGTCTGTCATACCCATGAAATAATTAAACATAAAAGATTTCATCAAAAGTCTACTCTTGTTGCAAGATGCCTTTGACACCAGTCTACTTGTGAACCACAGAGCCCGTGTCTTGTGGAGTGGCATGCTGCCTGGCCTGCACAGTACCTGCAATCATTGAATCCATTCTTGCAGCAAGTCTATCAATTCATCTGGTTGAGAATCTTCTTTTTTGACATGCTACTTAACCAAGATGACTCTTTTAATCATGTCCATTCTCAGGGACGGACCCTGGCTTACAACATTTTCAAACTGCCTGAGATAAAGTCTTTTTATGCTTGCTTCTAAGGAGCATTCTCTATGTGCATCTTCCAACGTGGATTTGTTTGTTCTTCTGGAATTTATGAAATCTTCAATTTTCTCCATAAACACTATGATTCTAAGGCATTAATTATTTTTCAGTTTTCCTTATTCACTTCCCAGTTTGATAAAGCCTAAACAGTGATTAAAAATACCATGGCTTGGATCAGTACACCTCAGTTTGCAAAGCAACATCTTTTCTTTTTAACAATTTAAAGGGGTCTTTTGTACCAGACTCCCACCATATGATATATCATTTTCTTTATTTCTGCTATTTTTTCTCCTTATTCTGATGTTGCATATTAAACAATTTATGTAAATATTTTCTTTTCTTTATGTTCAGGGGCAAGGGAAAGTTTTCTTCTCCAAAATAGAAATTAGATTACTTTTCTGAAAGTCAGTTTTTCTGTAGTGGTCAATTTGCTTTCTCTGCTTGCTCTCTTATCTACAACGCACATTTTTTTCATTCTTTAACAACTTTTCCATTATATCTTGGATTGGAAGCCAGGTACCTAATATTTTGATAGTTCATATTTCTGTTTTCTTTGGTAAGAAAACAAGGGACTAAATTGTGATTTAAAAAATAGTTTGTGTGGAACCAACTTCAAGGATCTACATTTTACCTCCTACTGGGAGGACAGACTTTAGACGAGTGGGTGAGGGGAGATATCAGGCAGTGATAGCAAAAGCATAATTTATAAAATATTGAATTTGTAGGAGGAGGTCTGGCAAAGATGGAGGGGAGGGGGGTGAGAAGCTGGTATCAGGGTTAATAAGCAGTTATTTGAAGAATGATGATGGCAGCAGGCATGTGAAGGTGCTTGGCACAATGCATGTATTAATGTATTGTGAAAAGCAATGTATGAGCCCCCAATAAAATGATGCAAATAATAAAAATGTGATATGACTCACATAGAAATATTAGACATTTAAATATGTTGTGATTTTTTTCCTTTTCTTCAATTTTGATACTTGAAATTTGGCTAATTCAGTTGCTTCTTCAATTAATTGTTCATAGTTCTTAATGACTAGCTATAAAGTAGTAGTCCTGAAGACGTATTGTTTTAATGACTGACTGTTAATCCACAGGTCAGCAGCTAGAAGTCACCACACTACACAGGGGCAAGACCTGCCCCTCGGCTTCCATCGGGCTCTCAGTTAGGGAACCCGCTGGGATGACAGCGCTCTGCCAAACAGGGTCCTGAGGACCTGCGGTTGACTCAGTGTACACAGCAATAAAGCACGATAGCCCTCATGTTCATTTCTGCTATTAAAAAAAATAATTTCTTTTTAACGAAAATATCTATCTCACAAAAAATCAATGTATCTCTTGAGATCACTTACTTAGGGTATTAGACAATGTTGATGAATGGGTAAAACCGTGCTCTTTTATGGACAGTATTAGACTAAATCGTCTTCTTTAATCAGGGCAAGTTTTGTTTATTGTTTCAAGGCTTTCTCTTTTAGTCTTGAATGTTTTGCACCTTTAGACAGTGTG
The DNA here is from genome assembly GCA_004026705.1 of Nesogale talazaci. Classification (NCBI taxonomy): domain Eukaryota; kingdom Metazoa; phylum Chordata; class Mammalia; order Afrosoricida; family Tenrecidae; genus Nesogale; species Nesogale talazaci. Next base: position 19,229 of record PVJH01016682.1, read on the forward strand.
AGCACTCCATCTTTAACACTCCTCTCAGATTTTTTTTTTTTTAGACTATACGTCTCTGCATCTTTCCCTCCTAGCTCGGCCATTACTTGCCAATATCATCTGCATGCTCTTTCCTCTACTCTGTACTAATAAAGCAAGTTGAATCCGATCTAGTCTACTACATCAAATTGAATCTTATCTAGTCTCTGAACACGCTGAGATCACGATTTGACCACAAAATGCTTCATATTGAAGCTTTTGATGTTTCTCCAGGCTTCAGTTCTTTTGTCAGCTATTTCCTTCTTTCAAAAACAGTTTTATTTGCACTTAATCCATATGGTCATACAATTCAATAGTTCAATCATATTAAGAAGATTCATGAAAAAAAAACTAAAAAAAATAAAAATAAAAAGATAGGGCTTAGCCCTGGTGGTGTAGTGGTTGTGTGCGGGACTGCATCCCACAGGGATGGAGGTTCAATTCCAGCTCATAGGAGCAAAGGCTGGGCCTCCTACTCCCACCACCAGAGGACAGTGATGCCTAAAAAAAACTAAAAAAAAGAAGAGTCATGCAATCTTAATATGATTATTTTTTATTTACTTCATCTTTGAACTCACAGTAAATAGAGTAATTATCTTTTTTAATTGGGCAAATATGGACAAAACAATCTCCAATTCAACAACTATTTCATGTCTAACTAAATGCCATTGATTATACTTTTAGTGTAGTGCAACCATTATTGATACCTTTTCCCTAGTTATTCCACCACTGTTAACATAAAATCCTTGCCTCCTAAGCAAAAACTCTTTCTCCTTCACGGACAGTAAAGATTGGTCAACTTTATCTCCTCACTCTCTCTTGTTTAAAGCTGTTTTCTTGATATAAAATTCACATGTTATACACTTCAAGTTTTAATAGATAGATAGATAGATAGATAGATAGATAGGTAAAATTACTATCAATTCTAATGCTCCCATCTCCCCTCATGTTCATTGTTTGATCCCCAATTTCCCTCCCCCTCCCCATCATTCATTCCCAATAAACCATTGCATCAGTTATCATTTCTGTGCATTCACTCCTATTGTGCTTTCATAAATTGGAAAAACAAGCAGATATAAAACAAAAGAAAACAAAATGAAACAGAAAAAAGAAAATTCCCCAAGCACTATTCCCCAGGCACTTGCTTGCTGGGCACCATCTACTGTCTTCACCACACTTCACAATTTAGCACCCTTTTCTTCAGTGAGCTCTTTAGGATAAGGATTGCGCAGGACTGTGTGAAAAGAACTACCTTTACTTGGTTTGGGGCTCAAATTGATCAGACCCAGAACGTATTTGCTTTTCCATGGATATGAAGCATTCTGGCTTACTTTAGCACTGATAGTATCCCAAAAACAAAAACAGACAAAATCCAACAAGAACAAAAACCCCCACGAAAAACAAGGAAACAGTAAAACAAAATAAATGAAAAAGAAAAAAAAAACATTGTTTGCGAAGCAAAAACTTAGGATCCCCTTGGAGTGTAAGGTGACTGCACTTGAAACGTTTTCAGGCCTGAATCCAAGGTCTACAGGCCCTTTTGAGGTAGGGCCTGGCTCGCTCAAACTTCCACTTGCAGTACTTCTGCTCCTGCTCTTGCGGCTCTGAAAGGCCAGCTTCTAAGATCATCATAGTGTTAAGCCCATGGCATGGTGCCTAGGGCAATAATAGGAATTTATTCAGTGTCTACTCGGAAAAGAGAACTGGATTTATTTCCCCCTATGTTCCCTACCATGTGGGGTTGCTCCCACCAATTTACACATCAACCCACCACCAATCGGCCTATCAGTGCCTCCACTGAAATTGTAGATGCTCCCATCTTCTGAAGTTAGATAGATTTTTCTAGTAAATTTATCCTATTAATCCCATGGCAGGCCTGTTAATTAGTCACAGCTTTGTTTTGATGTTTTATGGCTTCAAGTGGAGGTCTTCTCCCTTTTCTCCCATCAGGACTGAGTGACCGCATAAGCTACTCCTTCTGGAACAAATTGTGATATGTTGCACAAAATTTAAGGAAAAATTTAAAAATTCTTTACTTTCACCAAAACATTTGTTCATCTATATCAAATGGTTTCTTGCCCCGCTAATTTTGCATACCTATTTCTAGCTCATCTACTCCCTCCTACTGCCATCATTCTCCCTGGATATTGAAGTACATTCCTAATATATGTTCCTGATCTATTCACAAGCTAAATAATTAATGCTTCACATGGCAACCATGGTTACTCTAATAATATGTACGGAATTATTCTACTTTCTTACTTAAATGATGCAATGAATTACCATTAATTTCAGAATTAAATCCAAATTATTTTCCCTGGCCTATAAGACCAACATAACGCAATGCTTGAACTTAAAAAAAAGAAACAGTGTATGAACTTAAAAAAAATAAAATAACAAAAATACCTCACTTTTCCTCCCAACCCCTTATACTATTTATCAAGATGTAAAGCCATTTTTTACTTTGAGAAGTGAGTGAACCAAGTACAGAGCTCAAGTGTCATATATTCAAATGATATTCCTCTGATCACCTTCCATAAATGAACTTTATTCTCTTCAGAGTAGACCACAATCAGACATCATTGTGTTGACTTTTAAAATTTATCTTGTCAAATGTTCCTTTATTAAAGTAAGTTGAGTTTGTTATAACATGGCTAAGATACAATATGTTTTGCATAAATACATATAGTTATAGCATAGTACTGTAATATAATAGATATTATTGCAGATGACATTATAATCTGCAATTCCATTTGCCAAGAGACATTTGGAGTTGCTTTTACATTTCCAAGTTCACTGATACAGAAAAAAGACACGTGTTGCCACTGGGAGGAAAAAAAAAGCTATAACCATTTGCCAAATCTTCCAGATGCTTCTCTTTTTAGCCAGATGAAGCCTCAGCTAGTTTTATTTTATCCAGATGCTATCTTTGTGTGGTTTTGGCAAAACAAAGGTAAACTATGTTTCTGCGCTAGTTATAAGGAGGCTTTCCACCCTCTCTGACCTTGATGTCCCTATCAAGTTACAAATATTATCAAAAATTATCACTTAATAGAATTTTATAACTTGATAACTCATTCACCTGAATTTATTTACCTAGTTCTTCTCTGAGTTACTGTAACTACAGAGTACAAATAAAAGTACTAATGGGTTTTTTAACTGTTCTTGGGAAAATTCCATTCCATTTCATTTTCATTTTTTCCAAGGAAATTGTTGATGCTCCCCTATATGTATATGAAGGAATGGCCTAGGGGCTATGTTTAACCTCCTCTGTCACACAATGGGGGAAAACTTCAGCTCAACACCAGATCCAGGCCTATTGCCACAAGAGAGAAAGCAGAGATGCTTCCACACCCCATCCTTCTTCATGTTACCCTGACAACAACCACTTCTTCAAAGGACATCTACTTCTCTAGAGGTTGGGTTTAAGAAACCTTAGCATTGGTTACACAGTCTCACAGACACTATTTACAATTATGGAATCCTAATTAACAGATTACAGATTAACAGATTACAACTCAGAGTCTGAAAACATTAGAGAACAGTTCATTTGTTCAAAACATCTTTTTTCAATCATGTGCCCAGGAATGGTTCTCAGAACTTGCAGTCATAGCAATCTTTGACCTCTGCCTTGTGCTGGACCATGTTCTAAAGCACCTTTAGCATTGTTAATGTCCCCAAAGCACTCTGCAAAGCAAGTCAGCTTCCTCTCCCAAGTACTCCGTTTTGCATCATAGGTCTGGAAGCCCACTGCTCTGTTTCAAGGTCTTGGTGCTGTTCCTTTGCTTCTTCTGGTTTTAGTCCTCAGCAGTGGTTCTCAACCTGCCTAATTCCATAACCCTTTCATTCAGTTCCTCTTATTGTGATGGCCCTCCAATCATAAAATTATTTTCATTACTACTTCATAGCTGTAATTTTGCTAGTGCTATGAATTGTAATGTCAATACCTGTCACACAGGATGTATTTTCATTGTTACAAATTGAACATAATTAAAGCATAGTGATTAATCACAAAACCAAATGAAGTTATATATTGTGAAATATTTATTTCTAATGACACATAAATGAAATTTTGTCCTGACATAGGGCATAGCATGGGTAACAGTCTTCACTCCAGGTCCTCATATTGGCCCTGTCTGTATGTGGGTGGATCCACGTGAAGATGGATAGAGGAGGACTGTCTTAGTTCCTAAAAGCATGGGAAATACTTGTTTTCCGATGGTCTTGGGTGGTTGTTGTGAAAGGGCCATTTGAGCCCTAAGACTCGCACCCCATAGGGGGAAGACTATTGTCATACAGCCTCTGGTGTCTCTCTTGCCTCTGCCTCTTCAGGCAGTGAGTTTGTAAAGACTCTATGGGTAGCTTATCTTTCCTTTTACACATACTATTCCACTGGTCCTGCTTCTGAGACAGTTTATTTTTACTTAGTGGGATGGCAACAAGGACCGATTCCTGATTTAGAATCTGGACATCTTATTTTCCCCTTGATGAAAGCGACAAAGATTATGTGTTGAGATGAGCGGGTCCCCAGCACATGAACGGTCCCTCAGAAGCGACTTTGCCATTGTGGAAATATTAAAGACAGACAGACTGCAGAACACAGGGGCTCCTGGAAAAATGTCAGGATTGAGTGGGGGGATGTGCTTTCCCATGGGGGGATCTATAATAGGGCTTACAGCTATTCTGTAAGGTATGTGTGTCACAGAGCAACAGCTCACATAGCCAATGGGTCACAGCTGAAGCAGGTAGCATACTAAAGCAATGAGGAGAGCCATTGCCTTGACCTAGAGATAGTGGAACCTGAATGCCCTCAGCCCTCCTCAGGGGCTTGCTGTATTTTAAGGTGGTTTGGTGATAGAATCGGATTGTTCTTATCGACGGATAACCTTCAGGCATAAAGAAAAGCCAGCTGGAGGAATGATTCATCTGATATGGTAGCTCATTTGTGACAGCTCCTTGGGAGTGGGGGGATATTGGAATAACTGTGTCCAGTCCTGAGAATTGGAATGTGCATAAAGATTTATTCAAATCTCATAACCATGGGAAGTCTCCCTCACTGGACTTGGATTTCCAAACCAGTCATTATGAGCTAGAGGATTTAGCAGCATTATTATCTTATGCGGTCCCTCAGTTTGCCACAACCATGTGTAGAAACCATCAAGTAATTTCACTTTTCCACAGTATTAAGTTAGATTTACCATATAAAATTCCCCACATGCACACAGTCCTTACTTTTAATGACCAAATCAATTTAATTTTTAAATCATCTTCTGACATGTGTTATTTCAAAAGTTGAAAAAATGCTGTTCTATCATTTTCATTTACTAATTTTTGATCTCCAGTTATAAATTTTCAATCTTTAGTTGCTATCTGGAAACTTACTGAGCCTATTTAGTCAAATATCTTCTGCATGGTGCTAAAATCTCACCATTACAGTCAAACAAGTGTGTTGAGTACTCCGTTTTGCAACTTGCCTGTTGACACTTTCACAAAAAATGCTGTTCATTTCAAAACCAGCCCAGACATCAGCTATGCTCATGAAGTAAAACCCAACTCTCAGAGAACTATTAAGACAGAGTAGAACTGCCTGCCCTGCTGGGTTTCTATGTCTCCAAACCCTGTGGAAAGAGACAGAAAAAATACATTTTTTCCAGTACAGTTGAGTAACTATAAATAAGTCTATGTAAATAAGACAATGCTTCTACACATACTTCATATGATGAATGACATTAAAACCATTTATCAAGGAGAAATTCATTCATAATGAATCCAAGTGATAAAGTAATTCCTAAAAGGAGAGCATATTGACTAAGTAGAAGTATAAAATAATTAAGGTATATATTAAGATATATTAACAATAATTAAGTTATATATTAAGATATATTAACAATAATTAAGATATATATTAACAAAAATAAGATACTGGGTGACAACCAGTGGCTCAAAACTGTTGAGGAGGGGTGGCCAAATAGCCAACACATAAGGTACAACTAATGTTTCCCAAAATCTATACATTTGTAAAAATATTTACATTTTATAGCTATAAACAAAGCATGCACGCATATGCTGTCACCAAGTGAATTCCAATTTACAGCTACAGTATCTGCGAATGAAAATCTACTGGAGAAAACAGCCTCACCTTTCTTCTGTGGCCTATCTAGAAGGTTTGAACTGCCAACCTTGCAGAGAGCAACCTAATGTAAAACCCTGTGGGCCATTAGCTTGTCTCTTTTGTGTGAGTGTATGTTTGTATCATTAGTGCCCAAGTAAGGCATCTAAAAATTTACATATAAGAATGAAAAGTTACAGACATCAATGAAAATTAATAAAATGAGAATTTACATAAGATCCATCAGTAGTTTTTAATAAACTGGTTATGAAACAGTAAAACCTGGTCATATTATCACTTCCTTAGTCAGCATGATGTCTTGGCATTTATCAGTGAGAAATTCGAGTTTACTTTTGCAAACATTTTAGAACTCAGAAAATCGATATAACTGATATTAACTTGCATACTGAAATTTTCTAAATTTATTATCCTATCTCTATCCTCAAAAATGTCCTTTACCCTCTAAATACAATTCTATTACAGATTCACTTGCTTGTGCTCTAGATTATCAATGAGCCAATAGAGGTCTAGAGTAGAAAGATACTTTTAATCCAGAATGTGACTTTAATTAATTCAAGACAAATTTGTAGCAGATATGTAAAATTGATGTTTATTATTTAATCAACCTGAGGAGTAAATGTAATAGCATTTTGTTAAATAAATTTGTCTCATATACTCAACTTCTTCATGCTCAATTAGTCCCTTTGCAATTAATTTAACCTTGTGATGTATTTTAAATCACAGCATTAAATGATCAAAATGTCCCAAGAAACGGTTATTGTTTCATAAGTGGTTTATTAAAAATTAATAAAATTAAATATTGCATGAGATATATCTCATGTAAATTCTCACTTTATGAATTTTCATTGATAACTCTGTAATATTTCATCATTATATGAAAGCTTTTAGATATTTTATTGGGTACTAATGATAAAAATACACACACATAGTTCTGACTCACGACCACCCAGTGTCGCAATTGCACCGGCCTCACAATTGTGGTTCTGTTTGAAACTATTGTTGCCACTGTGTTAATATATTTCCCGGAAGGTGCTATAAGCATAAATTTAAAATTAAATATGATTTGATCACGAACCTGAAAAAGACAAATAAGTCATGACTCAGGCAAAAACAGCAACGACAAACAGCTGAGGCATTAAGTCAAAACATCCACATTAGTAAAACCAGACACCTCTGTTAGAAGGGACTTTCTTATGAAACATTTATAAGCAGCAGAGCAAGAGCACTAGATATCACTCTCTGGTATCCTGCAGGTGGCCAGTGCTTGCGGTTTCATGCACTTGGCAGCCATTGATCACCCAGGGTCAAGAGGCAGATTAGGGCACTTGTTCACTGAAGGCTCTCAGCCAGAGCTCTGTAGTCCCTGCACTTGGCGAGAGTGCGTGCTTCAGACCAAGAAGTGTAACGACATTTCCTGCTTGAAGGCTCCTAGCTTTAGGTAATTGTGCTGGACTCTTCCTGTGCTCGGTGACTGTGAGCTCCCAGGACCGGAGGGATTCTCAACCCTGTCTTCCTCTCTGTGGAAGAAGAGGAGTTGAGCACGCACCCCAAAGCTGTGAGTTTCTTGCAAGGTGCTATCTTACTTGTGGGAAACCGTCAAAGCACCTATCCAGGACGAGTAGCACAGGCTCTTTTGCTTATTACGTTTGAAAGCATGATTCTGTTAATCTTTGGGAACCTAGTGGAGCCCTTTCTGGATTAGGCACCTTCACTCAAAGCTTCTGTGGGGAGGGAATGAAAGGTTAATACTTTAATTTTAGGTGTAAATGCCTACATATGATTATTGATTGCAGTGGACAGAAACATTACAAAGGGATATTCAGTATTTCTGTATATTTCATGGGATTTGCTGAAAGCAGGTCTTTTCCCCGGACCCTCCATTTTGCCCTAGAACTGATTTTTCTTAGTCGTGTGGCCAAAGAATGGCAAACATGATCCTGCCATCCTCGTTTCTAAGGTTGGTTTGGACTGTACTTCTTCCAAGACAGATTGGTTTGTTCTTGTGGCAAACCACGTAACTTTCAATATAATTTAAAAGCATCAGTTCAAATATATCAATTATTCTTCCATGATCCATCTTTCTTGTGTTTATGGAGTGATTGGAAACACTGTAGCTTGGGTCTGGCATACCTTACTCCTTAAAGACCCATCTCTGTTCTATACACTTTAAATAAGTCCTTTCCAGATTGTTTGTGCAAAAGTGCTTTGATTTCTTGATCATTGCTTCATGAATATTGACTTTGGATCCAAGCAAAATGAAATTCTTGACAAATCTAATATTTTCTGTTTAGAATTATGTGATCTACTTGTATATTTGTGAGGATTTCTATTGTCTCTACCTTGACTAACAAACCATGTTGTAGATGATGGTGTTAGGTCACTTCAGGTCCTTTTAACTTTTAGCCAGTAAAGAAAGCTCCATCATCTGCATATCACAAGTTATTACTAAACCTCCCAACATAAGACCATGTTCTAATGTTCTCAGTATTTTGGGCAGCAAGTGGTTGAATCAATGGGTGCAAGGATACAGCACGAAGGCATGCTTCTCTTGACTGTAAACCATGCACCATCCCGTGTTCTCCTTCAACTGTTAATCCATGGTCTTTGTAAAGGTTCTGTATGAGTGCAATGAAGTCGTCTAGAATTCCCATTCTTCACAAAGTTATTTATTCATACTTTAAATTTTGATCAGACAACTGAGTGTATTTGCACAATCAAATTTCCCATATTTTTATATTCTCTGTGTTTCGCCAATGTTCATGTGAGATAAGCAAGGACATACTAATTGTAACTCTTCTTCTGAGTCTAATTTTCTATTTTGGAAGCACACTATGCACTGCTGCATACCTTAGGAATTATTTTCCATAGAGTTTTACTTTCATGTGACATCAATGATATTATTTGATAATTTCTAGTTTCAAAAAATGATTTAATATATTTTTTGTTTTTGTTTTGTTTTGGGCATAACTGCTCTCTGGTGGTGGGAGTAGGACGCCCAGCCCCACTGCTGGAATTGAACCTCCATCCCAGTGGGCCGCAGTCCCGTGCACAACCACTACGCCACCGAGGCTCAGCCCCGATTTAATATATTTTTAAATGAACACAAATATACATCTCCTTTAGTCCACCAGTGAGGTAGCTATCAGCCCAATCTTGGCATAAACTAGTGATTGCTATAGTGCTACATCATTTTTTTTGAAACATACCAGTTGGGATTTACTCATTTGCTGGAACCTTTGTTTCTTGCCTCTGTGTTCAATGCATCTTAGACTTTGTTCAAAACTATCATTTTATGATCATTTGTCACCTCTTGAGATGATTAAATGTTCACCAGTATTTGGGGGGAATGGTGACTGTAATCTTTCCATCTTATGTTGATGTTTCCTGCATCATTGAAAAATTTTTACATATAATTCTTCATTAATGCAACTTGAGGTCTGGGTAATTTCTCTAGTTCTTTTAGCTTGAGATCTACTGAATATGGTCTTCCCTTTTGATGTTCTAATTTCAAAAGTTCATTGCACATTTCATTACAATGCTTTATTTTGTTCTTTTGAGCTATCATTTTGAATTGTTTTGTTGATCCTTTTTTATCATTGTAACTTTCATTTATTTTCAGTACTCTATGATTAAGATTGAATTTACAAGACCCCTGTATATAAATTTACAAGACTCCATGTATGTCTTTTCTGTGTTTCCTTCCTTTTAAATAACCAATAACTTTACATATGATGTGCTTGACATTATCCCTCATCCAGACTTGATTTTACATCTGTACTTGAGATGGTCTCTAACTGGGTGTGGGATATACTCACATTGTATCTTGGTTCTCTGTGACTTGTTTTAATTTTCTTTGACATCAGTCTGAACTTGCATGTGAGCAATTGATGGTCCATTTACTATTCAGCCTTTGGCTTTATGATATATAGAGCTGATGTTATCGTGCTTCTCCATTGTCTCTTAAAAAAATCTAGTCAATTTGTTTGTTGTGTTTCAAGTGTGTGACAGAATGCATGTTTAATCACATTTTAAAGTTGTTTACATATAAAAAATGAATATTTTCAATGTAGATATTGCCATTCTTACAAAAGTCTGTTATGTGGTCTCCAGCTTCATTTTTATCATTAAGAAAATAATTTCCAACTAATCATTCTCCCTGTCTCCAACACGTTGTATTCCAACCACAGGTAATCCATTTTGGTTGCATGTTCGATCAATTTCCGACACAATATGTTGATGAGTTCTTAAATTTCTTCCTTATTTCAAATAAATCTCTTTTGAGTCCTTCCCATCCCAAAGAACATATTTTATGACACTATTATCAAAAAACACTATTATAGCGTTTGGTACACAGATTTGAACAATTTTCCTCTAGATATATAGATATTAACTGATTTTCCTCTAGATATATAGATATTAACTCACAACATATAGCATTGTACTTCACAATACATCTTTATTTATGGTGACTATTATGCAAAATCTTTTGAAGTTGTCATTCTGGAATAGCAAACTGTATGAGCAGCTGATTCTACATCACAAATTCTTGTCACTTCAGCTCACTAATGCCCAAAATATTGATCTTTATACATTCTATTTTATGTTGAACATTATCAATTGTCCTATATTCAAAGATTTTTACATTCCACATTTCAGTAATTGGTTGCAGCTGTTTCTTCTCATTATGAGCCATGCCTCATTAGTAAATGAAAGTCTCAAACGTTTCACTCCAAAAAATAAATAAATAAAATGTTTTGCTCCATCAAACTGATCAAATTCAACTCTATTTTTAGTAAGCCACTCTCCCATCATCATATTTCGAGTGCCTTCCAACTTGAGGGCCACAGGTTTTGGCACTGTTAGTCAATATTCTGCTGGGGGCTTCATAAGGTTTCAGTGACTCATACCCCAGAAGTGGATCTCCTGCTCCTTCTTTCTAACTTGCCCTTGGTCTGGAGACCTGGCTGAACCTGCTTAGCATGCATGACCCTTTGATTGGAAATCTCCGTGGCATAGGTTCTAACAGCTCAGCCGCATGAAAGACAGCACAGAATGGAAAAGTAGCACTGAATTGTGCCTGATTAACTAGAGAGCTTTTAACTTCAACAAAATAAATTTAAACTCTGAGGAAAAGTATAGAGCTTTTAAATTATATTGCGATGTTTACGTTTTCATTTGAAAGATAAGAGTACAAAGACATTCAAAGTTCTACAGAACTTCAAAATTGCATACATATTTTTATAATTACCTATTGTGAAACTTAATAGTTATAAAAATTACTATCATTGATATTTTCCAGAACAAATGTGTGGTCCCTACAAAGAGAACTGTGCAAATGAGAGATGCAGTTTCCCAGAAGTACTCATAAACACAGTTGAATTTTCACTTGAACTATATTAACTTATAATTGTATATACTTTTAAAAGTCAAAGAGCCATTTGAATTTTATACTCGTGGTTCTATGCTTACTAATTTATATAACGTGCATCACTTTCTATTATGCTTGAGTAAACATACCATTGCTGCCTACTCTTTCATCAAGATTGGAAGCATCTGGGAAGATTTGAAATCTTCTAATGCCTGGATATTTCACCCCCATTAAAATAAATGTGATTTAGAGACAGAAGAATTTAAAAACTCCCTAGACAATAAAGTTTTAATGTGAAGAATTACTTGGAAATCAGTGATAGCATTATTTTCCTATTTTCTTGGGTGAGTCATCAAAGATGATAATTATCAAATCATCTAAATATTCACAAATTGCATTATATGAAATTTCAATGAAAAGCTCAAGTGTGGTTTTCCTTGAATGTAGCTTTAGACAATTAAATAGTTCAGATGTATATTTATAGGGTATCAAAAATAGCTATTTTCTCAGTAAAATTATTCTAGTAAGTCTCCAGTCAATTAAATAAATTAATGTAATCAATTTGAAAAAATATTTTTGAGTCTTGGACCCTTAATTCTAAAATTCCAACAGTTTTTTTAATTAAAAATCATTTTATTAGGGGCTCATACATATTTTTTCCAATACATAAATAAACATACTGTGGCAAGCATCCTCGCATGTCCGCTGCCGTCTTCAGTCTCTAAACATCCACCCTTTCCCCTGAGCCCCTGGTATCAGCTCCTCCAACCCCTCCCTTCTTCCCCTGCTCTCCCTCCCCAATCAACCCTCAATACTTTATAAATTATTATTGTTCTCTTTTATCTTACCCTGCGCGACACCTCCCTCTACCCACTCCCCCAATGCCTGTCCTACAGACAGGTCATATATAGATCCTTGCAGTTGGTTCCGTCTCTCTACCCCACCTTCTCTCCACCCATCTAGTAACGCCAATCTAACCACTGGCCCAAGGGGGCTCATCTATCCTGATTTCCCCATATCTCCAGCTCCCCTCTCCACTAGTGTACCTTCTCCAGTCCATCCAGATTCACAAGGTAGAGTTGGGACCATGATGGTTGGGGGAGAGGAAGACCTCAGGAACTAGAGGACCTCATATGCATCATCACTGCTGGCTGCACCTTGACTAGTCTGTCTCCTTCCTATGGCTCCCCTGTAAAAGGATGACCAATTACCCATTAGTGGGCCTTAGGTCCCCATCCTACTCCTTCCCTCACTCGTAATGAAGTGATTCCTGTTCTTTGATGCTCGATATCTGCTCCCTTTGGCCCCGCTTGATTACACTTGCTGGTGTGCTTCTTCCCTGTGGACTTTGCTGGTCTCCTTGCTGAATGGCCACTCGGTTATCTTCAAGGCTTTGAGACTCTAGATATTCAATCATTTGGTAGCTAGGCACCATCTTTTCTTGTACTCTATTTGCCTCTGTATCCATTTGTCTTCAGCGATATCGGGAGTTAATTGGTTCATTGATTTTGATTTCTGTTCTTTGATGCCTGGTTGTTTCAGCACCTCGTGATCGCACAGGCAAGTGAGCTTCTTTTATGGTAGGTTTTGTTGGTTCTTAGCTAGATGGCTGCTTGTTTATGCTCAAGCTTTTAAGACCCCAGATTCTATACCTTTTGATAGCTGGGCATCATCAGCTTTCTTCACCACTCTTGCTCATGCTCCCACATGTCCTCAGTGGTGCCTTGGGGATGTGTGCTCTATTAGAGTTAAAAACTGCTAGTGTACTTGTTTTGATTAGATATCATGATAAATACCAGAAACTTAAAATTAGAAATCAGTCTAAGATGTACAATCCATCAATCAACCAAATATTTTGGAACAAAGCATTGAATCTCACTCAATTTTATGCTGTATTAATTTAATAATGACAGAGACTTGATTATTATGACTATAAGAAGTAATGAGTGAAAGTATTAAAATGATTAAACATAAATGGAATTGCATATTATTAAAAAACAACAACACTACTGCAACAATAGACCTTAGGTCATATTACTTCTGCAGCCAAATTCTCAAGCAATCTATTTTTGCCTTACATATCTTGAGTGCACTTGGGTAAACTCAATCAAAGTTGTTAACATAATGAATATTATTTATCTCCTCCTTCAGGTAAATATCCCTCTTCACCACCCCAGTTTCCTTTGATTTCTTTCTTATCTTACTGTCATCTAGTATTCCTCAGATTCATCTCAAGGTGAAATACTCCAGGGTGTGGGAGGGAAACTTTCCTCTTTCTGTATTCATTCTCCTTCAAAGCCATTTCATCCATGTGTCCAGCTTAAAATATCATTTCTAAAGGGCCTTAAATTATTCAAGGAAGATTCTCATGATCTTGCCATGTGTTTTTTCCATGAACTTTTGAATCATCCTTGTGTTTCTAGTTGTTATTGCTGTTGGGACTTGTCCAGTCTGCTCTGACTGGTGGCAATGTTAGGTGTAGCAGAACACTATCAGCTTCCACACCAACCTCATAGTTATTCTTTTGTTTGAGCCCATTTTATATGCCAGCAATTCTGAGCATTGTTTCCACCTCTGTGTAATTTTAAGTATATGCTCACAAATCAAGAACAGTACAATATAGAACTTACCCTTTTGTCCCTATTTGTGGAAGTCATGTGCTTATGTTAATTTCATGATTGAGATGTAGGGGTGGAGTCTAGCCTGTTACTCTGGAGATAGCCATGGAGTAGTCAATGAGGCATGTGTGTGGGCATGGCTTTCTCCTGATACGTCTGGGAAATCACGTGATATTTCCCTATTGGAGATGAGAAGCTATCTCCCCAGCTGTTGGGAGTTAGTTTCAGAGACAATGAATCACAGACAAGACAAGATGGCAGCGTCTGAGGAGTCAGAGAAACCACACAGCTTTGCCCTGATGGAGCCAGACCTCTGAAGCTGGAGAGACCCCGTGGAGACCCCTACCAGTGCTGAGCTGCTTCTCCGAGCACTGGATATTGTTCATGTACTGTGAACCCTGGAAGCAAGGAGCCATGGAGACCCCTGCCAATGCCGAAATTCTGTACCCATTGACCTGTGACTTCATGAATCAAAAGAAGACATTATGGACTGGTATTGGACATATGGGCTAATATTGGACTTGTGACTTTGAACTGGACTGGCTTGGGATACTTTCTCAGTGTTCCATATATAAACCCTTTCCATATGCTTTCTCAGTGTTCCAGTGTACATAAATCCTTTCCTTATATTCATATGCATGTCTATGAAATTTGTTCTTCTAGTCTACCAGGACTCACACACTATTCAAATTGTACAAATATTCATTTCAGGTATACTGTTGTCAGGGTTCCTTTGAATTAAGGATTGGGGTCAGCGGATGCTTTTTCCCCTTGAAGTAAAGTAAATCTTACTTTGCCTTCAATTGTGTCCTACGTAGTCTAGGTCTCATGGAGTTTGACTATAATTGTAAACTTGACTGACATAGGTAGATTTAATTCTGTTTAATATTAATTTAGTTTTCTCTCCTTTCTGAGACTAAAAATCAAAGCCAGTCATGAATCACTAGATTCTAACACATGCTGACCTCATGTGCGTTAGCATAGACCTGTGCTTCATAGACATGCTGATACTGATTTTCTCAAGTAAATCAGCCATGTACGCGCTTAGGTGTCTCTCATTGTCTGTGAATCTGCAGTCGTTCGATTAGAGTCTGTCTCTATTAATTACTTTGGAACGGTCACGGGAAAGTTGGCCCTCGCTCGGTGTAGTGCTGTATTTTCAGAGTCTGATCCATACTACACTCTCATAGTTATTTCTTAGTGAATAACTTAGAGAAAACCAAGCTCACTGCCAGGAAGCCAATCCTGACTCACCGTGATGCCCTTTGAGATAAGAACTGTTTGAGGTAGTAGAAAGGAAGAGTCGTTCCTCCTGCAGAGCAGCTGGCGGTTCTGAACTCCCAACCATGGGGATCAAAGCCCAACACACCAACGCTGCAACACCAGGGTTCCAGCGTACAGCACTATAGTAAGTATTATTTGTTATTATTCCTATGTTCTTCCTCACCAGAGTTGGAAATATTATGAAGACAAGGCCTGACACAGAGCCCTTCCACTATTATGACAAGTACTTCATGATCCAAAGTCAGAAAAGAAAAAAAAACACCCTTTCTTTGAAGCGAATAATCGCAACAAACAATACAGGGTGGTCCTCTCTACTGTCCTCAAAATGAATAGCATGTTTAGCCATTTTCTATAAGTTATTGATTCCCTAACAAAAATAGATTCACTTCTGCTTCGGGAAATAGAGATATTTAATACCACTTTGGAATTGGTGGTGAAACCCATGAAAATATTTCACTCCCAATTAGTAAAATTAAATCCCTGCCATTTAATTGAGTTTAACTCACCACAGCCCTATGGGACAGAATAGAACTGCCTTTTATAAGTTTCTGAGACTGTTGATCTGTGCTAGTCCAGGCAGGCTAGAAAAACAAATAGATAGAAGCTCACCTGTGTGTGAGTTTTATATGAAGGGAAATTGTGCATTAAGGAAACATCCCAACCCAGTCAAATCCAAGCCCATCGGTCTGATATTAGTTCCTATGTGCCATACTAATCTATAAAATTCTCTTCAGAATCATGAAACACATGCAGTGACACCAAATGCTGGATGATCAAGGGGCATTAGTTAAAAAGATTTTGCACTATAAGCATTTCATTGCTGGAGAATGGCTTCTCCAGTTCTCTGGCTACATCAGGGAAGATCTATGTGACTTCTCAGGCATGTCTAACAGGAAGTAAGCCTCGTCAGGTGAGTGTCTCCCAGAGAGTGATCAGATTAAGAGAAGTGTCTTCTACTTCCAAGCAGGAAACATCAGAGTTTTCCCAGAATCCTCAGGGGGAAGGCAAGACCCACAAAGACCTCATTGGCTGTGACCCGATTGACAGACTAGACTCCACCTCATTCACTCTTAATCCTCTCAAGTCTCAAATTGACACCAGATTATGTAAATACCACAGAATCTTTATGAAAGTATACAGACTCATTTTTCTCTCATGGAGAAATGGGTGACTTTGAATTTTTGACCTTTTGGATAGCAGTTCAATGGATAACCAACTACACTAGCAAGACCCACTTACTAATCAGTATAGTAAGTCCATGCTTGCTTTGTTGATTGAGTACCTAGTCCCTAGAAGGGATTAAAATTTAAAAATGAGCATTGGGACTTTGTCGGAAAATAATGTGTTGTTGGCATAGAGTCAGCTGGCAGCCATATTGAGGAGCAAAAATGGTGGTATTGCAACAAAAAGTTTAATTGTTCCAGTTAATAATTAATCACAGTAAAACAGTTTTTACATTGCTTGTACAAAAACCTGCCCTTGATGGACTGATAATCAGATGAGAAAACCTCTATTTTCTCATCAAACTCTTTGCAAACTCACTGGCTAACAGCAGTATCTACTATGTTTATGTTATCTTTAAAAATATATGTTGGATTTCATTTTGTAAAATTGTATTTTCAAATCATGTATTTTAAATCTTTGGCCTCAAAAGTTTTCTTTAGCACTAGAAGATCATAAAAAGAATAATGAAATAAATATAGACAGCACTTTTATAAGGGCATAGACAATTTCATGTTCCTACTCTTCCCCTAGGAAAATTTAAAGAATCTTTTTATAGATGAGGGTATATCTCCCAAAAAACAAAATTTTGTTTTCAGAGATATGTTTCTATTTTATAAAACAATAGTATCTCCTTCAAAGTACTCTCCATTATATTTAGACATTTGTCAAATTTATAATTCCATTCTTGGAAACATTTTTCAAACTCATCTGGTTGGAAGACTGACAGCACCTCCCTCTCTGGCATCAAAGCACTGCCCTTTCATTCAAAGAAACCAAAAGAAGTCACAGAGAATGAGGTCGGGGGGGTAAGATACATGGGGCACCAGAGGCATACTGGGTTTCTTTGCCTTTTCAAATTGAGATGGCTGCTTGAGCAGGTGCATTGTCACGGTGGCCAAGCCAGTCACATGTCTGCAACAAATCAGTCCTTTTATTGCTACACACTGTTATGCAATCTTTTCATAAGCGCTAAGTCAGCAGTTCCCAACCTGTGGCTTCCAACCCCTTTTGGGGTTGAACAGCCCTTCATAGGGCTCACCGATTCATAACAATAGCACATTTACAGTTATGAAGTTGCAATGAAAATAATTTTATAGTTGGGGGCCACCACATCATGAGAAACTATGCTAAAGGGTCACAACATTCACGACATTTACTGCTCTGAATTGAAAGTTTGACTAACTGTCTCATCTGGCGAAATGAACTCCAAATGCACTGTAAGTCCACATTTTTGTTCATTCAGGACATTTAAAGACATTCAGAATGAGCTTTGTTATCGATAGATATTTCATCTTTTTTGAAATGAGGATACCAATGGTGCCCTTGAGTTTTTCCCATTTGCTGTCCTTGAAAACTGTGTTCAACACAGAGCAGTTTCTGCAGCATTTTTTCCTGAGCAGGAAGCAAAAACTCAGGCTCTCAAGCTGTTCTCGTTCTTCTGCCTTCACAAAAATGAGGTCTGTGCAAAACTGCTTTTATGAAAACATTCAATGTGGCCACAGAGAATCTCTCCCAGTGATGCCACTTGGTACACTAAATCAGAGCAAGTTGCTCCATGTTCACCTAGCAGGAAAAACCTGTACCACAAAAGTTCCACCTGGGGCATCTTTTTACCTGTTTTTTTTTTTTGGGGGGGGAGTACTCCCTTATATCACACAATTAGTGATTATTTATTCATTGAGCAGAAGTATATGTCCACTCCTAGAGATTCTATAGTATAGGATAAATTTGTCCCTGTCAATTTCAGGGGCTGCAAATCTTTCTGAGAATAAGCATCCTCATTTTAATCTCCAGAAAAGGCTAGTGATTTCTAATTTCTGAAAATGCAGTTATCCATCCAAACTCATAACATCTGCACCATGAGGACACCTTAGAAATAGTTTAATTGGTAATGATTTATAAGCTCAGAAAAAAAAAATCTGGAGAAATAATTGCCCAGAAATCAAATGTACCCTCCTAAAATCGGATACTCCAAAAGAGCTCTGGTGGTGCAGCGGTGACTTATGGCACTGCTGAAGGCAAGGTCAGCTGTTCGAAGCCACCAGCCTCTCCTCAAGAGAAAAACAAGATTTTCTCCTCTCATAGACTCACAAGCTCGCAGGAGGCAGAGTTAGACTGCCCTGCAGGTTTCCATGAGTCGACATCAGCTAGATGAAGTACGCTTGAGAGTTTTTAATAGGAGGCGCTTGCTTGAATCATCTATCTTGTTATTTCTTAGCACATAATAGAATATGCTATGAAGAGTAAACATAGTTGAGAGACAAAATATCTTCTGGGGTTAAAATGACAGAGTTGCCGTTTTTAGTTTCTGCCATCTATAAACCACCATGACATGGTGTAGGTAGACTCTGATAGTTTAACTAATTAAAAGCAGGTGGACTATTGGCACACAGAGGACAATAAGAACTGTACCATTTCCAGGTTTGGCAGTAAATGATAATAAGTTAATTTACAGCAGCAGGTGTTTAAAATGCCATCTATGTGAATATGAAACTATGTGTTGGGCATGAAAAGCAATTTGAGTATAATTTTTTCTTATTCAGAACATTTTCTTCTGAAAAGTAATCTAAAGGTTATTCTTTCATGAAAATTTTTTCTTCTGAAAAATAATATAAAGGTTATTCTTTCATGAAGTTCAACAGATTATAAAAAAATAATAACTATTACCCTTTAGCATATAAATTCACATTCATGTGATGGCATTTATTGATATTTTATTAGGAATTCTGATGCATTTCACTTCTGAGCTTAAATATTTGTTTCATAACACATTACAATAAAAAGCTGTATTCCCCATACATTTGGTCAAATATTGAAATGTATTTGGCAAAGTAGGTATGTGTATGTGCCCAGTGTATTTCATTGACATTATTAGCACATAGTAGCTTATGCCTTCAAAAATGAATGTGGTGAGAAATAAAAACCTCTCATTAAGTTAAGAATAAATGAAATTATTTTAAATTATATTTATTTATGCCATATTTTTGGTGTTTATGTTTTTATAATAAACAACATAGTTATAATTATTTTTAATTGTAGTTAAATTAAGCATATACATATCAATACAAAGAATTTTATTGAAACATATGAGATAAAAAAGTACATTGTTAAATAATTCACAAAAGTAAGAATATTTCTCTTTTGATATTTCCTCCATCTGCTAACTTCAAGGTCAGCAGTTTGAAATTGCCTGCCACTCTTTGGAAGCTAGATGAGACTTTGTCTTTTTTAAAAGAGTGAGTCTTGAAGCCCAGAGGGCTACCTCTGCTCTGTCGTACAGGCTGATTATGAGTCAGAATTGATGGCAAGACAGTGATTTTGATTTGGGGAACTCCCAATTTTGTATTTAGAACTTTCTCTCGAAGAATATAATTCTCTTTTATTTATACCAGGAATTCCTCATATGTTGCTGTTAGTGGTTGGTTAAAGAGTTCCTAGTCTGGCTTGAAAACCATGATGCCTAATTATAAAAATTATAATAAGTTGCTTTCTGTGTTTTAAGTACTTTCTTTAAGCCTTGAATATATGCCAAATTTTATTTTGTGTTGCTATTGTTAAGAAAAACAAACCCCTAACTCAGAAATCAACCAGGAAGACAGCTAGATGCCCCTTAAAAGTGATTGTTTAAGAGGATCTCCCAAGAATAGGAGGAACCTGTGTTTCACTTCATTTATTATTTTATTGACATCCTTAAATTATGCAGTTAAGTGTTAACTTATTAGTATATATCAGGTAGAATCAGATTTTACTTGTAAGGCATAAAGGACACATACTAGCTGCTTGTTAAAAGAAAATTCTTAGGAATTCTTTGATAATACCAGGCTTTTCCCTGAATTTTTCTTTGAGCTGATCTTTACAACGTTCTTGTTTGAGTCGTTGATGAGTGGGATTAATACAATCTTTGTGGCATGCATATCATAGTTTTCTGTGATAATCAGGCTTATTTGTTCTCACCGATATACATTAGAACTCCAGCTGGGTGATACTCATGTCTCTCTTTACTTTTCCTAGCTTGTACTTCAGATTTTCAAGCTAATTCTTGGCCACTTTCATGGACAAATTCATTCCTCCTTCCTAATAGCAAAAAAAAAAAAAAAAAATTAGGATAGCTTTGAAACATGATAGTCTCAGTTAGCAGTAGGATCTCTGCTGTGAAAAAGATAAGAAACTTTGTGTGAAAAATCTTTTAAAATATCTTGTCTATTTGAAAGAACAGAACAGATCAATTAAGAAAAACTGCCATTCCTAAGAAAGAACAACAATTTAAAATTTGTTCCAGTAGATATTGATAATTTTTCTATTTATTTTGACCCATGACTAAAAAGGGCATGTATAGCTCATTTTTGAGTAAAATATGTTCCCAGTCTCAAAGAGTATTAATAAATTAGATTATGGAGACATTCAAACAAAAATTAGACTTAATTTGTTTGTAGAGAATAAAAGTACCTATATAAATCAAATATTTCCTAAATTAACAGAAAATAAAGAAACTGGCCTGGTAATGATTTAAATATATTTGGATTTTAAGAGAAACACAAATTCTTTTCTCATAAAGTTCTAACTTTAATTATTTAATAATCTAAGTTCATACAAATAAGACAAGTTATCTTTGGATAACCTAACTTATTTAAATAATGTTGTTGTTGCCTTTGTAAAAAAACTAAGAGGGTATATTGTATGTTCATTTTACGTCTGCTTGCTAGAATATAGAGGGTGTGGATTTAATATTTTATAAAATTTGTGTTTTTGATCTCTAAATAATATTCTGGAATCAGAAAATGTAAAATAATATCCTAAGTTAATTTAATCATTATTTTGTTATTATTTATAAATATACTTTGTAATATCGCAGAAAAATGCAACCACATCAATATTCATAGGTAATTTTAAATGAGCAGTCATTTCACTGAATTAATTAATAAATATCACCATATCATTTTAGGAAGAAAATATTAATCAGACAATAGTAGCAGGACCTTGACAAGGACCTGCCAGAAATTCAAGATAGATTCAGAGAGAATATGCTACAAGTAGTATCATTAGCAAATTCAGATTGAGCTTGACGGAAAGTAAAATATGCCAGAAATATGTTTCTTTGTTTTTTATTTATGATAAAAGGTATTTAACTACATGGAACATAACAAGCTGTGAATAATGTTTTGAAGAATGAGAATCCCAGAGCATGTTATTGTGCTTACGTAGACCGTAGATATGGGCCACAAGGCAGTTTGTAAAGAACAAGGTCACAGCGTGGTTTGGAATCAGAAAAGGTGTGCTTCAGAGTTGCATCCTTTCACTAGATGTACTTTTTGATCTTTATGTTGACTAAATGATCCAAGACACTGGACTCTCTGAACATGAGCATGGTAACAATATATTTTTTTTGAGCATGGTAACAATATTGAAGGAAACTTTTGTAAGGTAATTTTGCTGGTGGAGAGAAAGAAAAAGGGCAAAGGCAGAAAAAAGTTTTAAAGGTTTATTTCAGAGCTCCCAGGCAAGGTTTACATGTCTCTAGTTGAGGCCAGAGAAGTTGTACTGTCTGGGCAAGAGGAGATATTTTATAGCCCAGTCTTGGAGAGGAAGTAGCTGGGGAATTTTCCTTTGTGATTTGACTGTCTGAAAAACCAGGACTAAGCAACACTGCTATCTGTGGTGGTTAGTCACCCAAACCTGGGTTTGGAAGGTCACTGAAGGGGAGGGGGATGTTTGCTTTTTCCAACCTCTTTCCAGAGTTTTGCACTTGCCCAGGTTATTTCCACTTGCTTGCCCCACCAATTCCTGACTCTGCCAAACAGGCTTTTTAATACCATACAGAAGACACAATCTTGCTTGTTGAAAGCCAAGAAGAATTGAAGAACTTGTTGATGAAGAAAAGTACTGCAGTCTTTGATGTGTATTCAACTCAAAATAAAGAAAACCCAAATCTTCACAACTGGACAAATAAACATCATGATAGAGAAATGCTTGACTTTGTCAATGATTTCATTTTTCTTTATTCAAAATCAGAGTTCTTGGACCCATCAGTCAATAAAGAAATTTAGATATTCTAAATATTGCATTGGGAAAAACTATTGGCCAGCTCTTTTTAATGTGATGAAGAACAAAGATGTCTATTTAAGGACTAAGGTGTGGCTGACTCAACTCATATTTCCAGTCATTTCATATGCAAGTGAAAGTTGGAAATGAATAAAGAAGAAAGAACATTTGATGCATTTGAATTATGATATTGGTGAAGAATATTGAAAGCAGCATAGATCGCCATAAAAAGAAAAAAAAAGAAAAATCTGTCTTAGAAGTAGGATTGCTGGAATGCTTATTGTACATGTTATCAGGAAAGAACAATCCATAGGAATAACCTCATGCTGGCAAAGTAGAAGTCCTGCAGAAAGGAAGAACACCTTCCAAGGGCTGAATTGACACAATGGCTAAAACTATGGACTCAAACACAACAAAATTTTTGAGGTGATGCTGCACCAGGTAGTCTTTCCTTCTGTTGAACTTGGGCTTGGTTTGTATGAGTACGAACTCCAAGGCACCTAACTGCGTCAATTGCAAACAAACAATATGAATGATCTCACTCTACAGCATAGTTTCATTTTATATATATGTATATAAAATATACATATTTCTGTGTATAGTTATGTGGAGGGGTGTGCAGTGAAGTGAAACTACTTGATGTGACTTCTCTAGCAATAGTCTTTTGACCCTCACCAAGTGATTGTATGGGAGCATGCAAATAAGGTGCTGTAGAATCTAACAATGGGATTAATCCTCTTTCCCTTTGGCTAGGCATAAAGTGAGTATTTGAGAAGTGGAAACAGTGGAGGGGAGTTCCTATCTCACTACATCTCTTACAACATGTGTTGCTCTCTGATTTTCAGATTTAGGCTAGCCTCAGGTGGTCTCTCATAGTTTTTATTTTCCTTCCACGGACGGCTAATGATTGGGAGCATTTTCTCATATGATTATTGGCAGTTTGAGTCTCCTCCCTAGTGAGTCTGCTCTTCAGGGCTTTCGCCCACTTCCTCGGGAGGTTAACTGTTTTTCCTTTTTGCCATCTAGGAGGGTAGAGCAGATTGTAGCAAAGCCCTTGTCTGTTGAGTCACTGCTAAATAATCTTCTCCTTGTCTGTAGGTTCACTTGTTATGCTCTCGGTGAAGTTATAAGCTCACAAAGGTGTTTTTTCCATAGTATACCCCACTTGGAGATTTCAGATTCACCTGTGTGTTACCCATCCCTATTGCAGTTAGCCTATTTATGTCAATGGCCATATGTGGCTTTTTCAGTGTGAATGTGTGGCTCTGAAGTAGCATTGAAAACATTTCATGGTTATTATTTCCAATCACGGTGATTCCATTTGTCTGTAAAAACACATTTAAGACTCTTGCATGATTGTAAAGTTGTTAGGAGAGATAGAATTGGTTCTTTGGTCTTAAGAGTTTGCAGACCCCTGGCCTATGTATTTCCTGTTGCAAAGTTCTTAGATTTGTCCTGCACCTGTATTAGTTTGGAGTTTTAATTCTAGGTCTGTGATATACCTTGAAATTGCTCTTGTGCATGGGTTGGGGTAAGGGTTTTGTTTCATTCTTCTACAGGTGGATAGCTATTGACTCTAACACCACTTGTTAAAGAGGGTAGCTACCTCCCACTTGATGCTTTTGGGACCCTTGTCAAAGCTTAGTTGTCTATTTGCTGATGACTTTATTCATGGGCTTTCTGTTTCCCATTTCTCTGAGTATCTATTATTATTCAGTGTCACCTTGTTTTGACATATGAGACTGTACAGTAAGTTTTAAAGTGAGATAGTTGAACCCCCTTTTTCCTTTGGGAGTCCTCTGCTAACTATGGGCTTCTTAAATCTCCATATGAAATTGGTTGTCAGTTTTTCTAATTCTTTGAAAAAGGTTTAGTATTTGAATTTGGATACCAATAAAGTCATTGGCTTGGGTAAAATTGACATCAGTAGTATATGGAGTCTTCGATCCATGAACATGGGATATTCTTACATTTGTGGAGGTAGCTTTTGGTTTCCTGTAATAGGGTTCTGTAGTTTTCCTTGTATAATGTTTTGTTTTTAATCTTTTTTTAGTTAGATATACCGCTAGATATTTCAGTGTATCCTTGGCTATTTTGATGGGTCTTGATCTCCTTCTTGATCTCCTCTTCAATGCTCTTGTCCAATGTATATAACAAACCAATAGACTTCTGTTAGTTGATATTCTATCTTGCTACTCTTTTGTATTCCTTTATTTCTGTCAGTGCTTACGGCATTTTGTGATGGTCATTCTATAATAAAACCACTAAAGAGAAATTAGGTTAATAAGCAAATGTGGTGAAGAAAGCGGATGGTTATAAAAATGTATAGTGTCTAGGGTCTAAAAGGCTTAAAATTATACAAGTGGCTTTCTAGCATAGAATCAACAAGCTGATATGGGAGAAGTACACCAGGCTATGTGATCATGAGTTGTTGATGGAATCAGGTAACAGGCACCAGAAGAAACACAACACAACACAAACACAACCACAAACACAAACACAAACCACAACCAAAACACAGCAAAGCATATTTTTTAGCATGAGAGGGGTTGAAGAAGAGAACCCAAATCCATTTGGAGACAATAGGGCACCCACACAGAGAAGATTCAACAAAGAAGGGATGAGTCATCTAGGGGGCGGTATAGAATTGGTGAAACAAACATTATTCCTATGGTGCTTCCTCACGAACCACTATCATGACCCTAGTCCTACCTTTCAGTTCTGCTAGACTGGAGCATGTGCGCTTGTGCATATAAGAATTCACAATACACAGAATTCAGGTGAGGAAAACCTTTCAGGAACAGAAATGGATGCAGTGATGCCAGGAGGGCTAGGTGAAGGTGGGGTGTGAAGGGGAAGAAGAGGGAAATGATAGCAATGATTGATGCATAACCACCCCCACCCCCCTTAGGGTGGATGAACAGCAGAAACATGGGTGAAGGAAGATGTGGTCAGTGAATGATATGAAAATAGTATCAAATTATCAAGGGGTCATGAGGGTGGTGGGGAGAGTGAAAAAGGAGGAGCTGATACCAAGATTTCAAAGAGAAAGTAAATGTTTAGAAAACGATAATGGCAACATATACACAACTGCTTGATATAATTGATGCATGGGATGTTATAAAAGTTGTAAAAGCCCCCAATAACATGATTAAAAAAAGAAGTAGGAACAGAAAATCCCAGAATCATCAAGAAAGAAGAGCTATGAACAAAGATTAGCTGAGATTTTTCCATGGAGAAATTTCACTGTCAGAGGCAGCAGAAGAGGAGCAGCACCAAGACCATGAGGTGGAGCAGCAGGCTCATTCCATAGAATGACTAAAGCTGAGTCTATTAGGCCGAAAACTGACTTACAGAATGACCAGTCCTTTGGGCATTTATGACCACTACAGGAAGTTTGTTTACATTTGCCCATGCAGGAAAAAGGTAAAAACTTTAGTGCCATAGAGAAATGTGCATGCAGGTATGACTGACAAGAGAAGAGAAAAGAATGGTATCTTTAATATTTCTGGTTTGGATTTATCACCTTGCAACTTTTCTAATAAACTCATGATCCTGAGAACTCTCCCTGAGTTCTGTGTTGTGATGGCAATGGAAAATTGAACTCAGCAGTGAGTCTCATGGGAAATAGTGGTTGGTATGAAAGCAGGGTAACAGAGGTTGCAGGGTGACTTCAGCCTTGGAGGAATTAGTCTTGGACTAACTTGGGAGTTGGGTGTTCTTTCCCCTTCATGGAGTGAATTTGAGAAGGTCAGTAATAGCTCCTGTGTTATTTTGGGGGGTGAATTCAAAATTTGTGTTATATAATGGAATTAAGTGATACTTTATTTTTTCCACAGAGATTTTGAAGTTAGTATAATAATTTTCATAGATAGTATATATATTGTATATAATGAATAGATATCAGCATATGCTACATACATTATTGTAATGTTTTATGATCAATAAAATTCTTTCTACTTCTTAAAATTGTATTAAATAATAGCTAAACTATCATGATATTAGGAAAATTCTTTAAAGGGAGAAATATTTTTTTCAGTGTAAAAGTAAT
Organism: Nesogale talazaci; assembly: GCA_004026705.1. NCBI lineage: Eukaryota > Metazoa > Chordata > Mammalia > Afrosoricida > Tenrecidae > Nesogale > Nesogale talazaci. Next base: position 45,961 of record PVJH01016682.1, read on the forward strand.
ATTTTATTCATTGAAATGCTAGACTTATTTTGAAAAAGTTCAAGAAAGTATTGTATGCCAAGTATAATTCTAAACAAGAGTCCTTAATATTAGAAACAACTAATGCATTTGGGTAGTAACTTAGAAGAGGCTTGGTGAAAGCACTTGGTCTACTTCTAAAACATCAGTCGTTGCAACCATGGTGGAGCACAAACTTTAGTATACATGAGGTCACTATAAATTCAAGTTTACTAGACAGCAGCTGCTTTTATCATTATGGCATAAGTACTTTGATTACTTTTTAATTCATTAATAGATTTATTCTCTCTAAATACGGGTCACCTTTTACTTTGTCTCTTGTTGTGTTTCTCTTTCTTCACAATACATCCTAAGCTATTCTCTTAACTGTTTATCATAGATTCCCAAGCAATATTATTCAGCATCTTCTGGGAATTAAAAATGTGTGTACTGTAGTCCATAATCTAAGGAAGAGTTCAGCCCCCTTGAATTTTCCAACACCCCCATTTTGGAAAACATTGTCCTAGAGTATTGCACTAGTTTACTGTACATGATCTCACCAAATAGATTACCAATACTGAAACAGAAAAAAACAAAAACAAAAGTTTTACTCTAAAATAATCATGTGGAACTTCAAATCATGTAAACTTCTCAAAGGACTGTAAATAACATTTCAATGCTCTAAACTTTTTGAACACATGTATTAGAGAAACATATTATTCTTATGTTTTCTGTGTTCCTACATGCCTGACTGCTCTGTATCCAGCACATCGCTCATGATTGGGTTTGCATATAAATGTGCCATGTTTTATTTTCAGAGAAAAGAAGAGTTTTTCACATTCCTTCCCCTGCACATGGTTACTCAGGGATGCACGAACACCATCCCTGTGGCATTCCATGTTGAAAATTAGGACCAAATAAAACTGACGCAAACGAGTTAATAACCATGATACTTTCTGTGCCATGAGTGACAAATCCTCTGTCGCTGAATCTGCCATTTCATGTCTTACTTAATCATTTATGAAACAAAAATAAGCAAATTTTCCAGATTTCAAGTAGGATAAAATCAGCCTTCCCCAGAGTTTGACAATATCTCAGATGATTCATGAATGAAAACCAATTCATTAAGTGGACCCCAATGATTTCTATCTTAAGATTGTAAGTAAATATTTTGAAAGAGTTTTCATAAATGGTGAGTCGATTTTCATACATGTGGGCAAGAAATGGAAGTTTCTTTTGAAAGAATCTGGTATTTCACTTCTCAATCTCTCGTAAAAAAAGCAAACACATTTTGAAAAAGGGTGCTTATTTTTTATAGTTCTCTTAAATGGATTCAACATATATCTGGAAACAGAACATAGTATGCAAATTAAAAACTTTTAATTTTAAGTAAAATTATTCAATTGTTTATACCATAATATTATAAAAGAACATCATTAAAATAAAAATAGAATGTCTACAGGGGCTGAGTCCCGATGGCATAGTGGTTGTGCGTGGGACTGTGGCCCGCTGGGACGGAGGTTCAATTCCAGAAGTGGGGCTGGGCCTCCTACTCCCACCACCGAGAGCAGTGATGCCCACCCCCCCCCAAAAAAAATTAGAATGTCTACAGGTCTTTTTATAAATATGACCAGCAAAGAGATTAGCTATAAATGTAGAGAAATAAGCTAAAATATGGACATACCTGAAATATACATATAATATACAGACATTGGAAAGCTAAACAGCTCTATTATAGACTTTTTTAAAAATTAATACCAGAGGAAAAAATCTATGTACTTTAAAATGTGAATTAATAATACAGATATACAACAAAAATGATGAAGGCTCTGACAAAATAAAAACATTTTTGAATCACCTAAATGAGAGAAACTCAACTGATAGAGCAGCAAGAATATGTAAAATTCTTTTAAATTAAAATCTGTAAAATTGTCATTTTTAGGTAAAAATGCTCAAACAATGAACTCCTAATGAAACTAATGTCTTTTTACACTAATTATAGCTGTCTTCTGCAATTCTTTGTAAATTACACCATCCCACTGGGAGCAATTTCAGTGAACGTCACTTGGACAATTTGTTTTTACATGTTGCTGTGAAAAAATTATCTTAGCATATTCCTAAAATTACTTCCCATGAGATGGAGAAGTTGGTAAACAAATGTAGATAGTGTGTATTATTTATATAAAAATATGATAAGCTCCTTATATTAAAAATAAAAAGATGAAGACAGAGAATAAGCTAAAACTCAGCACAGGGCATTATTTTCAGGAGTTATTCGATACTGACATACCTAAGAATGTATATTGTATTTAGTTCACTGATGCACAAATATAAAATTATATTATTTGTGTGTGGGAAATTGAAACTTCATTATGAAAGAAGTTTATTATACATGAGAGAAGATATTGAATATTGCTTAATCATCTCCTACACAGCATTTAAGGTCAGAATCTATGGAACAATGTTGACCTAAAAACCTTTGACTTATTCTACCAATTGCATCTACTTCTAGCTATAATGTCATATGATGTGTCCAACTAACGTTCTCACAAGTGTAATTAGGAAATAATACATTATGGCACAGGAGAGCTAACAAGACTACAAAGACTGGAAGATTCCTGATCTCAGGGAAAAAACTCAGAAAGTATTTCAAAGAATGTAACCTGCCATTTACTCTTGTTGCATTCATTAATTCTATACTAGTATCTTAGAGACAGAGAAATTGAGCAAAAGAAAAAAAAAACAATAGCTGGAAGGCTGAGATGACAACCAGAGCATTTAGCACTTGAACACGTTTAACAAACAAACAAAATTTGGTGGTCTGCAAAAAAAAAAAAAACAAAAAAAACCAGAAACAATAAGTATTTTATTCTTTCAATAAGTATTGTCAAGGGTCTACAATCTAAGATGAAGGTTAAGGTATCACACAAAAACAAGTGCCTTGCACTCACTCACTCATTCACTGCTACTGAGTTGAGGGAAGCTCATAGCGACCCTATAAAATATGGTAGAAGTACCCTACTGGGTTCCTGAGACTTTACCTTTTTATGAGAATAGAAAGTCCTATGCTTCTCTTACAACTTACCTTTACTAACAAATATAGTTACTTTTTGTTAGAGGAATATAATAACATTCTCATCCTCAAACTACTTCTATACATATTTATTAATAACTTCTCAAGTTCAATTTAAATATTCAGGTATACAAAATATCTGTGTTAATTAATAGAGATAAAAATTGATCCCAAGCAATTCAGGCACTATTAGATACTGTTTTAAAATAACAAGGCCTAAAAGGCAAAAACACACTGTGTTAGTCTGAGTAATTAGGAAAACAAATCCACAGAAGCTCATTTATGTGAGGGAGTTTTATTAAAAAAAAGT
>PVJH01016683.1:0-49890 GCA_004026705.1 Nesogale talazaci
AAACATTGAAGACCCCAGAAGCTATATTTTCTGATAGCTGGGCAGTATCTAGTTTCTTCACTACTCTTTCTATGCCACCCATGCCTTCAACAACCTCTTCACAAGGGTGAGTATTGAGAAGAGCAATGTCCTAAGAACTAATTATTCTTATATTGGGGCTGGAATTAAGTGCAAGCCTCCAATCCATTCATATACTTGTGGTTTCTTTATGTCTCTGGTTCATCTTAGAGACATTATTATCATATTATGATAGAGATCATTATAAATAATCCTCTGGGATGATCCTAAGCTAATTCTATTAGTGATTCATAAGGTGATTTTACTGATTGTGTCACTAATCTAGCTAGTGGTATTGAATTTTAAAATGAAATTATACATGTATAGACTGATTTCTCAGAAGACACTACATGAATCTTTTAACACTTAGAGATTAATTGCTGGAGTGACTGGGCACTATTAACATGAACAATAGTGGTTAGTGATAAGGCAAAACTTTCAATAACACTCATTCATAGAAGCAGAAGTATGCCTAAAACAATAATACATGTCATAAAAAATCAAGGAGAACATCTAAATAGTAAATATATGGTAGTCCCAGACAATCATTCATTGGTCACCCTCAAAGCAGGAGATCTGAACCAAAGTTCAATAAACACCAATTCCATAACCTTGAGATAATAGTCATCTGCTTCTCACATTAGGGGATTTTACATTGAGTTCAAAAGAGTAGGTCAGTTCCTCTTTATCATAAATCACTATATTTACATATGTACATGCCTGTGTTTAGACCTCTGCAAATGCCCTTTGCTTTCTCGTTCTTTCCTCTATTTCCTTCTATCTTCCTCCTGTCCCACCATCATGCTCAGCCTTCATTTGAGTTTCAGTATTTCCTGTCAGTTACATTAACCTTGCTTAAGCCCTACCAGGCCTCCCACATCTTCCTCACCACTGATTCCAGGCCACTTGTTCTCGCCCCCACCCATCCCTGAGCCTGTCCATGTCCCTTTCCCCCACTCCCCCCATGTGTCCCCCAGGAACCATGGGTCCCATCGTTCTCGCCTCCCGGCTGTCCATCCAGGAGTGCTCCCTTCTTGATTTGGTCCATTTGGGGGGTCAAACCGAATTGCTTCCCTACCATGTGACCCTGAAGTATCCTCTGTTGCTGTTTGCTTCAGTAGGGAGATAGCAATGACATGTCCTGTTGTTTTTTGCCCAGTCCCTTCTGTGATCCATTAGGTCCCTGCAGGTGTGTAGCACTCTGAGTTTCATGGGCCAGCGTGGAGAAGAGGCTGCTCTCTTTTTATTCCTCCCTACCTGCCTGTCTTCATGTGGGTGTGGCATGTTGGCCCCTCCCCACAACCTGCTCTTTGCCATGCCCACTTCTAGGGAAGGGGTCAGTCTAGCTCTGGTTGCATCTGGCCATGTAGCACTCTCTTTTTATGCCTCCTTCCATGTGTCCACGCTGTCCTTATGGTTGGTTGCTTCAAGGTAGGATCTGCATGCCCACTCCAGCTTCTGTGGAGACAAGACCAGTAATCTCCCCCTGGTTGGGATAATGACCTGCTCTTTCTGTTATCCTTTCACTTTTGAACTCCCTTTTCCTCTCTCCCCCCTCCATCCTTCTCCCATTACTGTGTTGTACCCAACATGTACCTCCCTGGGTTTGATCCACCCTCCTCCCCTTTGCCTAAATCTCAACCCAATTGTTATGATATAGGATGTTTCTCTTCTATACCTACCTAATGGTTACACTTACCTTAGGGCACTCATGCTGGACTTCTCCTTTTGTGATTGACTGATTTCGCTTAGCATCATTTCTTGTAACTTTTCCCATGAGAAGATGTGTTTCATGTGCTCATCAGTGCTTTTGAGTGAAGCAATAGTACTCCATTGTGTGTATGTACCAGAGTTTGTGGATCTACTCCTCTACTAATGGAAATTTAGATTGTTTCCAACACTTGGCGATAGTGAATTGTGCTGCAATAAACATAGGCATGCATATCACTGGCCGTGGTTTATTTCTTACCTCTTCTGGATATATATCCAGTAAAAAGATAGCTGGGTCATAAAGTAGCTCAATTTCTATTTTCATTAAGTATCGCCAGACTGCTTTCCATAGTGGCTGTACATATCTACAGGACCACCAGCAATTTAGAAATGTTTTTATTTCGCCACATCCCCTCCAACATTTGTTGCTCTCTGATTTTCTAATTTGGGGTAGCCCAAAGGTGTGATATGAAGGGAATAAATCTAGGCATATATCTTTATAGGTTCAGTACTAAGGTAGCAGATGGGACTTGGATCCCCACCCAGGTACTCCCTCAATGCAAGAACACTTTGTTCTATGAATCTGCTATTCTCACTGTCCCAATACGATCACGAAGACAAATGGGTGCATAAGCAAATGTGGTGAAGAAAGCTTATGGCACCCAGATATCAAAGGATATAACATCTGGGATTTTAAAAGCTTGAAAATAAACAAATGGCCATCTAGATGAGAAGTAGCCAAGCCCACACAGAAGAAGCACACCAGCCAGTGTGACTGCGAGGTGTTGAAAAGATCAAGTCTCAGGCATCAAACAGGCAAAAACCACATCACTGTGTACTCACCTTCCCGATATAATCACTGAGCACATGTGGGGGCATGGGCAAGAGTGGTGAAGAAATCTGATGGTGCCCAGCTATCAAAAGATATAGCGTCTGGAATATTAAAGGTTTGTGAGTAAACAAGCGGCCATCTAGCTCAGGAACAGCAAAACCCACCATAGAAGAAGCCCACCAGCCTGTGCGACCATGAGTTGCCGCAGGCATCAAAGAATAAAAATCATATCATTATGTGTCCACCCTCCTGATGTGATTGCTGAAGACAAATGAGTGCAGAGGCAAACAGAGTGGAGGAAGCTTATGGTGCCCAGATACCAAATGATAAAACGTCTGGGGACTTAAAGGTTTGAAGGTAAACAAGCGGCCATTTAGCACAGAAGCAGTAAAGCCCACATGGAAGAAGCACACCAGCCTCTGTGATCACGAGAGGTCGAAGGGAGCAGGAATCAAGCATTGAGATAGGTAAGCTTATTGTGCCAACATGGCCAAAGAAGATAGGTGCATCTGTTGTGACAACATGGCCAACCAACACACATAAGATCAATTGAAGGGCTGAGATAGAAATGGTTCCGTGAGTGCCACCCTTGCCCTCTTGCTCTTGGATATCTGGACTAGCTGGCTGCCTTGTTCGTCCTGTGCCTCGACCTTCAAGTGACAGTACCCATGGGACACCTAATCGGTGGACTGTGTTCTGTGAGTTGAGGTTTCTTCAAGCCCTGCTTTGCCACGCACCTGGACTATACATCTCTTGAGCTGGGCACTGTTGGACTCTGTCATCTGACTAACTGTTGGTGACCTGCTTTACTGTTTGCTGCTTGTGGCTGGATAGCCTGAATTGCTCTACAGAGGACTACTCAGTGGCCCTCAAGACTCCAAGGACTGCCAGTCTACTAGCTGTCTCATGCAAATGAGTTGCACTGAGTCATTTGTACGGTTTTATAGATTAGTTAGCTGTTTATTTCTTATTTTATATATCCTTCTATCTATATAAATAGATAAAGAGAATTACTAGTGTCCTGGTTTTGTTTCTCTAGAGAACCCTGTCTAACACAAGCATCAAAGAACAAGCACATCACTATGAATGAGGGGGAGAAGAGGGTGGGGACCCAAGGCCCATTGGTGGACAATTGGACACCCCCTTACAGAAGAGTTGCAGGGAGGTGATGGGCCAGTCAGGGTGCAGTGAAGTAGCGATGAAACATACAACTTTCCTCTATTTCTTAAAGGCTTCCTCCATCCAACCATCATGATCCCAATTCTACCTTACAGGTCCAGATGGACTGGAAGAAATGCAATGGTACAGATGGGAACTTGAAATACAGGGAACCCAGGGTGGATGAACCCCTCAGGACCAGTAGTGAGAGTGAAGTTATTGGATGGGTAGAGGAAAGGTGGGGTAGAGAGAGGGATTACAAGGATCGACACATAACCTCCTATCTGGAGGATGGACATTGGAGGAGTGGGCGAGGGGAGTCGTTGAGCAGTGTAAGATGTGACAAAATAATAACAATTTATAAAGTATTGAGGAGTGGTAGAGCAGGGGGAGTGGGGAGGGAGTGGAAGGGGTAAAAAGCTGATATCAAGGGCTCAAGTGGAAAAGCAGATAGAGAGTAATGATGACAGCAGGCATGAGAAGATGCTTGGTACAGTATATGTATGTATGTATGTATGTATTGTGATAAGCAAAATATGAGCCTTCAGTAAAATGATTAAAATAGATCAGTTCATTAAATTTACTATAGTTGAGTTTGGGGTAAATCCCAGTTTTCAGAGAGAGTTTATTTTATTTCCACAGCTTGTTTAGTAGGGAATCCTTCTGGTATGACCTATCAAGAATATCCTGCACAGAGGACAGAGTTTAAAGCCCCCTTCCTCTATAGCTCAAGACCTAGGTCATCAATGACTGGATAGAAACTAACTCAACCATGGCAATTAGGAACATATTACCAGGAGTATTCTCCCCTAGTTTCTGTATAAGTATTATTAAGTTTCCTCTCACCCCCTGTGGGAGGTAGCTTCACCTTGTTTACCCGCCAACGGAAGTGTAAGTGCTTCTGTGAGAAATACATGCCTACCTTCCCCTGTCTTCACTTGAATTTCCAGTAAGGATCATTTATCAATCATGTCGAAGTGTGTTCATTTGGGGGTGCTTCAGCACAATGTTATATAGCAGCAAGTAGATAGTCTTCTCCTTCTTACACCATCTTTAGAAACTGACCAACTAAAGTAAAGTCTCTTCTGTTGAGGTGGTTTCTAAAATGTTCATATAAAGCGGTGATGTATGGCTCATGGGTACTAAGCAGGCTCATTACCTTGTTGCTTGAGAAACAAGATTAGAATGTTACATGACCTGAGACCAGAAGTCTACTTTGTATTTATCCTTATAGTTGTATACTCATATAGAATTTATTCTTCTATGATTAACTTTACTCAACATAATGGTTTCTAGGTCTATCCAATGTCATGAGGTGTTTCATAGGTTCAGTACTGTATTTTGAGGATGCATAGTGTTCCATTGTGTGCATGTATCATGGCTTCTTTCTTTTTAAGTTTGATTTGCACTTTATCCACATGTTATAAAATTCAAAAATTCAATCATATCAATGAGAGTTGTACAATTGTCATATTAAATTCTAGAACACTTTTCTTCCTTTTAGTCATTATTCATTATTTTTTCTAATTGTGGCAATATAATAATAATAATAATAATAATAATAATAATAATAATAATAATAAAAGAACATTCTCTGCTTCCACAACTTCTACTTGTTTAATTCAGTGTCATTGATTATACTCTTAATGCTGTACAGCCACTATTGATAACCTTTTCCAAACTATTCTACCAACATTGACATAAACTCAATATCTCCTATTCATCAACCCTTTCACTTTCACCTGTGGTAACCATTGGCCAAAGTAGTTTTATTTTTTGTGTGTGGTTTTCTTGATATAGTATTCACATATCATATACTACCATGGTTAAGTTGCTTTTAAAATGAGTTGTGTAATCACAATTAGTTCTAGTGCTCCTTCCCCACTTCTGCATTCATTCTTTGCTACCAAAATCTTCTCACTTTCCCTATCTTCCATTCTCTGCCCCTATATCCCTTATAAACCCTTGTATCAGTTATTATCTCTATGCATCTATTCCTTCTGTGCTCCATAAATAGGGAGACACAACAGAAACAATAAAAAACAGAAACAAAACAAAATGTTAAGGATAAAATAATAATAATATAAAAATACAAATAATAAGTAAGAAAGAAAAACCACAATCAATGTTTTTAAAGTCAGGGAAGAAAGTTTTTGCATGGAACAAGCAAGAAATACTTGCACTTAGAACAAATTCAGTTTGGGTTCAGAGGGAGAACAACTGACCAAGTATCAAGTTTGATCCAGCATAATCCAGATTATAATGATCTCTATCTGATAGAATAGCTGTTCGAGAGCCTTGCCTGTGGCTAGAAAGGGCTCTGCCTATAGATAAACCCGACTAGATATTCTGGAGATGAATTTCCAGTTTACCACAGTTTCTTTATGCATTCTTATACTGATGGGCAGTCAATTCCTTCTTCATAATTTGTTTTAGTCCACAATCACCAATGAAACTTGTTCATTTTGAACCACCATACTGGCATTTGAGATACCAGGGACATAGCTTCCAGCATCACAGTCACCCACAAGCTGTCAAAGTATGCTAAAGTGACAGATTAAAAGAAGGAATGAGCTGCCCATTTTGGAGGAAGCCACTGAAAACCTTACGCATCTAATTGAATCACTGTCATATATTGAAGGTCAAATGAATGGAAGCAGAACATTGTTGGAGTTAGGGCTGGAGGATGACCCCTTGTGTCATAAGGCACTCAAAATGTGACTGATAGGGACCTGTTTCCTCAAAGCAGATTTGACCATGGTGATGTGCTTCAGGATCTCCATTTGCGGATGGAGCACAAATCATGGTAAGGAGAAACAGCTTCAAACATCTGTCAACAACCTAAACTTGAAATGGATGAATCATGAATCTAGGATAATTGAAATTTGTGAAAAAGAAATGAAACACATAAAAGATTGATATCCTAGGCATCAGTGAGCTAAAATGGACTGATATTGGCCGTTGTGAATCAAAATTACATGGTTTACTATGCTGGAAATCAGGAGGAATGTTGTTGCATTCATTCTTAGAAAGGACTTTAAAAAAAAGAAATAAGAAGAAAGTACATTTCAAGATCTTTCTTGAAGTAAAATGCTATCTGTGATATGTTTATATCTTTCTGTCTTGAAGGAAATTCAATCAATATAACTCTTATTCAAATTTATGCACCAACTACAAAAGCTGGTTATGAAGAAATTGAAGAATCCTGCCAGTGTCTTCAGTCTGAAATTGATCAAATATACAACTAAGATGTATTGATAGAAATGAAATTGGTGACTCCAAAATAGAATTTATAAAGACCAACAACTTGTTCATAGCAAATGGCTTCTTTTCCCCAACAACATAAAGAGTGACAATACACATAGACTTCTTCAGATTGAATACACAGAAATCAACTAGATTACATCTGTGGGAAGAGATGATGGAGAAGCTATTACCAGCTAAAATTAGGTCAGGGCTTGATTGGAGAACAATCAGTTGCTCACATGTAAGTGCAGATTGATAACGAACCAATCCATGAGAACAAAAATAATACCTTGAGTCTATTCCACCTAAATTGTGAGAAAATCTCAAGAACAGATTTGATATATTGCACACTAATGCCAGATGGTCTGTTGAACTGTATTAGGATATTGAGATCATTATTATAAAAAAAGTTAAGGGTCATTAAAAGGGCAGGAAAAAATCTGCATGTATTTACAGAAGAGGCCCTGAAACTTGCTCTTAATCTTTCTTAGACTTTTTTTTTTTGATCTTAGACTTTTCTCTTTTATTCTTTTTTTGTTTTGGGGGGGCATCACTGACCTCTGGTGGTTGTGGGAGCTACCCAGTGCTGCTCCTGAGAGCCGCCTCTGGATCTGAACCCCAAACCCACAGGCCGCAGTCCCGCACTCAACCACTTATGCCACCGGGGCTCAGCCCCCTTGCTCTTAATCTTTCATAGCTAAAGCAAATGGAAGAAATGATGAAGTCAAAGAGCTGAATAGAAAAATTTAAAGGACAGCCTATGAAGACAAATAAGAATATAATGTTTATTATAAATGCTTTCTAATAGAACAAGAAAGCCAAAAGGGGAGAAATTGCACAGAACAAGTTAATCTGAAATAAATCAAGAAAAACTCAAGTCTTGAGTTGTACTATTGAAAGATTCTATGGGCAAAATATTGAATGATGCTGAAACATCTAAAATGAATAATACATTTATTTATCATTGTACCAAAAAGAACTGGTAGGCATTCAACCAGTTCGAGGGGTGACATAGAAGCAACCAATAGTACTGGAAGTTCAAGTTGTACTGAAAGCATTAGCCTAAAACAAGGCTCCAACTGAAATGTTTAAACAGGCTGATGAAGCACTGGAAGAACTTGTTTATATCAGAAATTTTGAGAAACAGCTATTTGGCCAAATGACAGGAAAAGTTCCATATTTGTACCCATTGCAAAGAAAGGTAACCCAACAGCATGCTCATATTATAAAACAATATCACTGATATGACATGTAAGTAAATTTTTGCTGAAGGTCATCCAACAACTGCATCGGCACATTTGACAAGAAGTTTGCAGGGCTTTAGACCAGATTCAGAAGAGGATGTGGAACAAGGAATATCACTGATGATGTCAGATGGATCTTGAACATATCATTGAACATTGTTATCGCTGATTCCTAATTTCCAATCTTATCATTTTATTCTGTGTTGAATACACTTTTAAGTGCTGTTTTCTAGGAGGTGTTGTCTTGTATATGGATCTCAAGATTGGTTGTTTTTGTTGTTGATTCATTGATCAAAGTATTTTTTGGTAATAGTGGTTGTATTTCTACAAATTCCTTTTATTTATCCTTGGGTGGAAATGAGGATTTCTGGTGGCTTAGTGGTTCTGTATTGGCCTGTTAACTTCAAGGTCAGCAGTTCAAAACCACCAGCTGCTCTTGAATAGAAAGATAGAGCTTTCTACTCCCATAAAAGTTACAGGCTCAGAAATTCACAGGGGCAGTTCTACCCTGTCATATAGGGGGGCTGTTAGTGGGCATGTAGTCAATGACAATGATTTTAGTTTTTGTTTGGTCTGTGTAAATACCCTTTTTTTCCTTCACATTTAAGGGATAATTTTGTTGTGAGATTCTTTGTTGGCATTTTTTAAATCTTTCAGGGTGTTGTATATGGCATTCCATTGTCTTGCCTGTATGGTGTTTGCTAAGCAATCCAAACCTATTCATACTGGTTTTCTTTTGTAGATGACTGTTTTTTTTCCCTCATAGATTCTCTAAGGATTCTCCCCTTGTTCTTGATATTGGAAAGTTTGACTGTGATATGTTGTAATATTTTCCTTTTGGGTGCATATCCTATTTGGGGTCTTCTGAGCTTCTTGAATAGTTATTTTTTCTTCTTTATGCTGGGAAGGGGGAACTGGTAGCAATCATCTACATATAACCCCCTCCCTGGGGGATGGACAACAGAAAAGTTGGTGAAGGGAGACATTGGTCAGTATTAGACATGAAAAAAAATTATAAATTAACAAGTGTTCATGAGAGCAGAACGGTGGGAGAGGGAGGAGAAAACTGAGGAGCTGATACCAAGGGCTCAAGTAGAAAGAAAATGTTTTGAAAATGATGATGACAACAAATGTACAAATGTGCTTGACACAATGGATGCATGTAAGTATTGTGATAAGAGCTGTATGAGCCCCCAGTAAAATGATTAATTTTTTCTTTTTCTGGGATTTCTTGTACTATTTTCTCCGTGTGTTTTTGTTTGTTTCTTCCTGTTTCAGACCCCAGTGAGATCTAAATTGTTCCTGTCAATTGTGTTCCACCTGAGTTCTTTGCTTTTTGTTGCTTGTTCATTTCGTAGGTTGTAGTCAAGTGATTTTCTTTCAATCTCACTAAATTTCTTTCCATTTATTGGATTCTATTACTCTGCTCTTTTAAAGTATTGTCTAATTCTGTTAATTAGTTTTCATCTTCTGTTTTTATATTTTGTTTTTCTATCATAAGATTTTTAGCTTTCTTAACTTTTCCCATAGTTTGATCTCTTTCTCCATCCATTGGAAGTCTCTGAACATCATTGTCATGAGTTCTATTTCTGATAATTCTAATTTCATGACAATTTCCAGAACTGGTGGGCAGTGAAACACTATTGACTCAAGTCCAAAGAACCAGAGATTAATAAACCAGATGAAAGACCCAGACCCAACAAAAAGCAAGAAGAATTTTCCTTAGCATCCACTTATATGGGAAGCCTGCCAAACCACTGAGGACATATCCTTTCAATTGATTACATCAAACTTGTGACCTGAGGAAAGGTGTTGCATCAAATTTTAATTTTCTTAGAACTTATTAGTTGTTAATACACGGTGTTAGGTTAGATCACGGGGAACTGCTAGTTGTTACCTGCTAAATCACTAAGAAAAATTTACACAAAACTACCACAGCTCACCATTTGCAACTTGACAACTGTAAATATCTCCTTAAATCATATATAATCTCTGAATAATGGCAATTATAAAGTAATACTTGTTGCTAACATAATAAAATTAGCATGAATGCAGTAAACATACTAACCTCATTCTCATATTTTATAATGAATGAAATTAAAACATTTCATGCATATATACAAGGAGGAAATACTCAAAACAGTTAGAGTCCTCATTTCTGTAATTGTTTATGTAGCTGTTGTTGGAATTTACTACATTCATACATAATTGATTCCATATTCTGTTTGAATTCAGGAATTACCTCAGTTAGTTGTGTTTCTTTGCCTAGTGGAGTGATCAAAACTTTTATTCCAGAAAGGCATGGAACATTAGTCATCATGCCAGATTTGAGTTGGTGTAGTTTACTATTGGCTTTAATCATAGGGCATGGTAATAGTGATATATCTTAAGGAATTTCCAAGATACCAAACATAATCTTCTTAACCTCTATTATGTAATTTAAACTCAATTTTCCTTGATAATCAAGATGAATGACACTATTTAAAATAGTAACTCCATTGTTTGCCTGTTGACCCAGAGGCAGAGGGAACTCAAAGTAGCTAAGAGACACTCTTAACTTATAGTTCATTGGAATCAGTGTTGTGTATCCAGGTGGGCATGTTCCTCCCTTTGGAACTAAGTCTTCAGTCTTGAAGAACACAGGGTCAATGTCACAAGTAGTTCATTAGGAGTTATAATGAGTGGTGCCACTCTAATTTTTATCTTTTGGTTCCTGGGCCCATGAATTCTGGCTATTGGAGAAACAGTTCCATATATTGACCACTGATTTAGAGTATATACCATCGTCTACAAAACATTGTCCCAACTCTTTAAGATATTTCCATCTAACTGGTTCCATAATTGTGTTTTTAGAAGGCCATCCCTTGATTCAATCAAGTCAGCTACTTTAGGATGATGGGGAACATAATAAGACCAATGAGTTTCATAAGCATGTGCCCATTATCACACATCACTTACTGTTACTTGTTTGCTGGAAAATAGAGCCATGGGGGTGAGTTCAGTTTTGGACCTAATGGATGAACAGACATTTAGGATCAGCAATTTAAGCTCTCACTATGACAATTCTTCAAAAAGGTACTTTTCATTTTTATAAAACATTGACCTAAGAGGTTAACAAGTAAATTTACCCCGGAATAGTTGTGGAAATTTCTAACATATATCCCCACCCCCACTGATTTTGGGTTTTGTACAGTTTAAGGACTCAACTTGAAACAGTTTAAAATAAGAAAAATAAGATTTAATGGAAATGCTAATATCACAACTCATAGCAACCCTCTACAACACATCCTAGGACAAATCCTCCTGATTACAAGGTTGCAAGTCTTAAAAAATATTTTATCCATTTATGAGGTTTTGTTTGTTTAAGGTTTCATTTTATTGGGGACTCTTATAGCTGTTATAACAACCCATACATCAATTATATCAAGCACATTTACACATATGTCGCCATCATCCTTTTCAAAACATTTTCTTTTTACTTCAGCCCTTAGCATCAGCTCTTTTTCCCCTCCTTCCACCCTTTGTGAAACCTTGAAATTTATAAATTATTTTTATTTTGATATCTCTGTTAATTCCCTTTGAAGTGAGGGAGGGTTATATGCCAGTCTTTATGATCAGTTCCCTCTTTGTCCCTCTCCTCCCCTAATTTCCTCCTACCTTCATAGTATTGCAACTCCCTTTACTGTCATGGGGGTTTATCTGTTCTAGATTACATATGTTGAGAGCTCTTATTTGTACCAGTGTACCTTCTCTGGTCTAGCAAGGTTTGTAAGGTCAAACTGGGGTCATGATTTGTGTGTGTACACACATTAAAGACCTAGAGAAATATTGTGTGTTTCTTCAGTGCTATCCTGCATTCTGGCTAACTAGTCCCTTCTTTGTGACTCTTCTGTGAGGGGATGTCCAATTGTCTATAGATGGGCTCTGGGTCTCTACTCTGACTCCACTCGCTCATATCAGTATGATTGTTTTGGATCTTCTGACACCTGATTCTGTCAACACTTCATGATCACTGTGGCAGTTAAATAGTCTGCTGTCAATTTGTGAAGGTGTGGAATATAGCCTGTCAGTCAGGTCACAGCTTGATGACCTCATTGGAATCATGGTGGAGATAGCTTACTGGAGGTGGGACATAAATACTCTCTACTACACATTCCTCCTGACAAGACACATGGAACTATGCTGATGGCAGCAAGAGCCTTGGAGATGGAGGAGCTACGTGGAGACCCAAGCCAGCACTAAGATGCTTCTACCACCAATGGATCCATAAGACTTTCCACCAACTGGTCTGTGATCTTTATGCATTCAGCATATTTACATGTGTTGTTTGAGTCTGAAGAGAAATTTATAGACTTGTGTTGTACATCTTGGCAAATATCAGACTTAAGGACTTGAACTGGACAGGTCCAAGATGTTTTCTCAATATGCAATGGCTCTTTGACATAACATTCCCTCTTACATACATATGAGTGTCTCTGGATTTGTTTCTCTAGTCAACCAGGACTAACAAAATCACCCAGACTGATATGCTTCTTCCATGTGGACTCTGTTGCTTCCCTGCTAGATGGCCACTTGTTTAACTTCAAGCTTTTAAGACCCCAAACACGGTATCTTTTAATTGCCAGGTACCATCAACTTTCTTTATCACATTTGCTTATGTAAGCATTTAAAACATGTTTATTAAAAGATCATTTTATTTGGAGCTCTTATAACAATCCATACATCAATTGTATCAAGCATTTTTGTACATATATTGCCATAAATATTTTCTAAACATTTACATTCTATTTGAGCCCTTGGTATCAAGGCTCCTCAAGCCCTTGGCTCCTCTTTTTCCCCTTCCACCATCATGACACCTTGAAAAATTATAAATTATGATTTTTTTTCATATCTTACGCCATCCACAGTCTTCTTTCCCCCATAGTTTCTGTTGTTCATCCCGCTGAAGGGGGTTGTTATGTGTCCATCATTGCAATCTGTTCCCCTTTCCTCCCTTCTCTCTCCACCTTTCCCATACCCTCCTGGTATCATTACTTCTATTCCTATTACTGGATTCCTTGTGTCATGAGCTCTTGTTTCTTATCTGTACCTGTGCACATGGTCCGGTCTAGCCAACAGTGAAATTTAGGACTGGGGTCATAATAGTGGGGGTGAGGAAGCCTCATCAGAGGAACCAGAGGAGTACTGTGTCTCATCAAAGCTATACTGTGCCTTGGTTGACTCATCCCTTCCTTGTGACCCTTCTGGGAGGGGATGTCCCATTGTGCACAGATAGGTTTTGGATCTCTGTTCCAACCCCCCTTGTTCTCAACAATATTTTTTGCGTGTGTTTGATTTGGGTCTTCTGATGCTTATTACTCAATGTCATCAACACTTTATGATCACACAGGCTGGTGTGTTTCTTCCATGTGGGCTTGTTGCTTCTCTGATGGCAACTTCTTTAATTTCAAGCCTTTAATACCCCAGATGTTGTGTCTTTTGATAGTCAGGCACCATCTGCTTTCTTCAACACATTTGCTTATGCACACATTTTATCTTCAGCGATTGCTCCAGGAGGGTGAGCATCACAGAATACCAGGTTGTTAGAACAAAGTATTCTTGCATTGAGGGCGAGCATAGGGAGAGGACCAAAGTTCACTGCCTCAGTATATTGCCATATAAATATATGTATATAGGCTAATATCTCTATTTTTCTGAATTAATGTATTTACACATGTACACACCTATGCTTATATCTCTAATCATATCTTTGCTTCCTGGATCATTTCTCTATTTCCTTTTATCTTTCTCCTACCCACAATCACACTCACCTTTCTTCCACCTCTTAGTATTTCTTCTCAGCTTGATTGCTGTTGCTCTAACACCACCAGAATCTCTATATCCTTTTCATTGTTGATTTTAATACCTTAGTTTTCCCCTATCTATGGCGATGGTTGCTCACCCCTCCCTTCCCTGTCTCATCCCCCAAGTCCCTCTGGAACTGTTGATCTCATTGCTTTCTCCTAAAGCTTCCCATATCAACCTATCTATCTCTCTATCTATCTAATCATTTCATTGGGGAATCGTACAACTCTTATCACAATCCATACATATATCCATTGTGTCAAGCACATTTGTACATTTGTTGCCATCATCATTCTCAAAACATTTTCTTTGTACTTGAGTCCATAGCTATCTTTTGTAAGTAGGCAAATTAACAACAGAGACCAAATAAAAAGAAAACAAAATATTGACTAAAAAGAGAAAAAATAAAAGAAAGTAATAACAAGCAAAAAATACCCAATTCCAAACAACAAAAAAGCAAGCATGATTCCAAGTCTGTCTGCTGACATTTATGACTATCTCCCCACTGGTCCTGGGGGGAATTCCAGGAGCTGTCACTCCTAGCCCAAAGTCTCTTTTGGAGACTCCTCAGGGGCTTCATGGTTTGGCTTTGCTCCCATTGCTGATCTGTAGGGTTTCCTTCTTGATCTGCTCCACTGTGGGGTGTTCAGACAAAACTCACTACCACCTTGTATTCCCAACATTGTCCTCTTTCACGGAATGCTCCACTGAGGGGACATCAAGTCTTAAACTGTTCTAGACCCCACAGTCCTCTCTGTACAGAAATGGCGTCCTCCAGGCTTGTGCTGATATTTGACCTATACCTTTCATCTCTTATCTTCCTGGTTTGTTCCCGTGTGGACATGGCATACTGGGCCCTCTCCCTAACATATAGATTTAGTGTTGTCTTCTATAGCACATACTTCTAGGGAGGGGTTGGTTCTGATCAGGGCCAGTCCTGTAGCCCACTTTTTTATGCATTGCTTCATGAGATTATGTTGTCCTCAACATTCATTGTGCTGTGATGGAGTCTGCATGCACACTTCCAATTCTGCAGAGTCATAATCAATACTCTCCTCTTTGGTGGGTTAGTGCCCAGCTCCCATCATGCCATCGTCATCTCTTACCATCCTCACCCTGTTTTCTCCTTCCTTTGCCTATTTTGGGACCAAGAGATATCAAAGGCATCAATTACCAGGTTTCAAGAACTAATAATCATAACATTATATGCTCACTTTCCTGATATGATCGCTGATGACAAATATGTGCATAAGTAAATGTGGCGAAGAAAGCTGATGGTGCCCGGCTATCAAAAGATGTGCATCTGTGGTTTTAAAGACATGAAGGTGAATAAGTGGCCATCTAGCTAAGAAGCAAGCCCACATGGAAGAAGCGCAACAGTCTGTATGACCACAAGGTGTCAAAGGAATCCGGTATCAAGCATCAAAGACCTAAAAAATATATATCATTATAAGTGAGGGGGAGTTCAGATTAGGGACCCAAAGCCCTTTGATAAGTGAAGAGACATCCTCTTACAGAGGAGTTGTAGCAAGGAGATGAGCCAATATAGGTGCAGTGTAGTAGCAATGAAATGTTCTCAAATGCTCCCTCTCACCGACTATCACTATCTCAGTTCTGCCAGACAGATTTGGCTAGACCAGGAGATGCACATTGGAGTTGAAAACATGGAAATTTAGGATTGAGACTAGTGGGGAGTGGTAACACTGGGAGGGTGGAGGGATGGTAGAGTAGAAAGGGGGAACAAATTTTTTGGATCTACATGTAACCCCCTCTCTGGAGTGTGGACAATGGGGGTGGGGTGAGTGAAGTGACACATTGAACAGTGTACCATATGAATAGGTAATAACAATTTGTAAGTTATTGGAAGTTCATGGGGGAGGAAAAGAGGGAAGGGGAAATATGGGGAGTTGGAATTAAAAAAATAAAGAACTACAGGAAAGAGGGGAAGAGGAGCTTATGCTGGAGGGGTTCAAGTAGATAATGTAGATGAATGTGGCAACATGTGTACAAATATGCTTAATACGATCTATTAAATGTTGTAAGAGCCCCCAATAAAATCTATATTAAAATTAATCTTTGATATAAAGCTCTTTCTTATATACATATGAGCATCTGTGAATTTCTTTCTCGAGTCAATCCAGATTAACACACCCTGGAACCATTGGCCCCACTGTTTTCTATTTGGGATTGTTTATCATGCCTGCCTTACATAGATAGACATGAAAAAAAGGAATAATACTAATAATAAGAAAAAGACCTAAAAATAGTTCCAGGTTTGTCTGCTGACCCTTACGTATGCTTTCTGATGGAGTCTGATGAGGTGTCAAGCCCTTTCCTCTGAGTCTAAAGTCTATTTTGGGATCCTCGGGAACTTCATTACTTTACTCCCCTTGCTGCTCTGTGCATTCACTTTATGTTTCCCTCTGGTACAAACGACACATTTCAATTCACTCTCACTTTCATCATCATCATTGTGTTAGTCCGGCTAGACTAGAGAAACAAATTCATAGACACGCATATGGATATAGGAGAATGGTTTATATACAAGAGGAATGGAACATTGAGAAAACATCCCAAGCCAGTCCAGTCCAAAGTCATAAGTCCAATATCAGCCCATATGTCCGATACCAGTCTATAAAGTCTCCTTCTGATTCATGAAGTCATAGGCCAGTGGGTGCAGAGTCCCAGCTCTGGCAGGGGGCCCCTCATGGCTCCTCATTTCCAGGACTCAGGGTCCATTAGCAGTAACCATTGGTGATAGAAATATCTCAGCGTGGGCAAGGGGCTCTCTGTGGCTTTTCTGGCTTCAGAGGTCTGGTTTCATGAGGGTAAGGCTGTGGGGCTTCTCCTCCAGCTCTTCCGGTTCCTCGGATGCTGCTGCCATCTTTTCTTGTCAGCAGACCAACTCTCTGAGAGTGAGAAATACTGTGAGACTTCCCAGAATTCTCAGGAGAAAACCTTGCCCACAGAGGCCTCATTGGCTATCTCCAGATTGACAGGTTAGACTCCACCCGTAGACTTCCAATCATGAAATTGACATCAATTACATGACCGCCACAGACGTTGTCGTTGTTGTCATCATCATCATTATCATTGTTTGGAATTATCCAATATATAGTAACTATATTTTTTGTTGTTATTATTTTTGGTTGTAATTTCTTTTTATTTTGAATTGGGTCAACATCACAAACCAGATCCTCAATGTTGTAGCCTGGGTTCATTATGGGTGGGAAACAAGTGATGCTGGCCGCTACAAAAGTTAATGTATCCAAAGTTACAAGGTCAAGTTTAGGACAGCAAAAGTGAATGATTTTTCTTGTCAGCAGACCAATTCTCTGGTCTGCTGGTTGGCAGGGCAGATGGCAGGCTGATGATGGCTTTTAACCTTCAATTCTCCCTCTTCTCCTTTTGATCAACATCCTGGAAATCTGAAAAGCCTTAGGTGTTCCCTCCTTTGGCATTCCATAAGTTTCATTAGTGTGGCACAGTTAAATTAGTATCATGAACAAATATAGCCCGGATGCATACTTTTTCCCATTTTGAACCATGCACAAGAACCTATCCATGCACAAGAATCCTCCCCTCAGTCCCACCCTCTAGACACCACAAAAATATGAATACAATCTCTTTTCCTTGCATTTTTAAAGCACTTTCAGCTTGAAACTTAGCCTGTTCACCCTGAAAAACTTACTTTATTGAGTGATCAAATTTTGAATACCCTCTGTGGATATAATCAGTTCCTACTTCTGATCCTAATTTTGGGTGTGGGGGTAGTATTATATTCTTGAGCATGACCACAATAGAACCGTAAGAGAATTGAGTCTAATTAATGACCACAACTTCTGAAGGTCTTACTTCTCTTGCTCTGACTTGTTAACTAATTGGCTCTGTTACCTATGCTTTAGTGTATATTACTATCTAACTTTCACTTTTGAGTTGTGCTTCTTTGTGTCCCACTTGCTGAGTTTTACTAATTTTACAATGACATAAAATGAAACAACACAGGAAGAATCAAAAGAAAATAGAAAGAACATATAAACTCACTGTACCAAAACAAACTGGTCAGTGTTCAACCATTTGAAGTGGTATCACATGATCAAAGACGGACAGTACTGAAAGGAGTACAAGCTGCACTACACTCAAAGAAAAGTGGTTCAATGAACTGCATTATTGAAACATATTGCTAATGCCACATATAGAAAAATGTTGCTGAAAGTGATTCAAATATGAGTGTGGTCAAATGTTGACAGGAAATTGTCACAAATTCAAGCTGGATTCAGGAAAGGGTGCTGATGTCAGATGAATCTAGGCTGAAAGAGAATAATTACACCATAAATACTGCTTGGATTATAACAAATTTTGGATGAGGTTGTGAAAATGAGAATTCTAGAATCCAGATTTGTATTGGAATTTGTACATAGACCATCAAGTATTAATCTGAACAGAACAAGAGACTAATACATAGGAAAAGGAGTGTACCAGGTTTGTGGTAATTCACTATACTAATTCAATGTGTATTCTAGGCAAATAATTTAAGAATATGGAGGATATGAAGAATAAGGAATCAGGACTGGAAGAAGACTAAATAACAACCTGCAATATGTAGGTGACACAACAGTGCTTACTAAAAATAAAGAGAACTTGAAGTATTACCGATGAAGATTAACGACTGTAGACTTAGCAGAGATTATACTTCAAGATAAAGTAGAAATAACACAAACAAATAAAACCCCCCCTCACAACTGAACCAATAAACATCATTGACTCAAACTATGGAATTTTCAAACCCCTAATATATATGTGAAAGTTGGGCAATAAATAAGGAAGACCTATGAAGAATCAATGCATTGAATTATGGTGTTGGTGAATATTACTGAATACACCATGAACTACCAGAAGAAGAAACAAACTTTTAAAAAATAATTTTATTGGGAGCTCTTACAGTTATTATAACATTCAGTACATCATCTGTATCAAGCAAATTTGCACACGTGTTGCCACATACATTTCCAAGCAGTTTCCACTTGAGCCCTTGGTATAAGCCTTGGTTTAAGCCTTGGTATAAGCCTTGGCATAAGCCCTTGGTATAAGCCCTGGTCAGAGAGTCAGGAGTAAAGAATGACAGGTGTGATGATTCCTGGGGCCACGAGAGAGGGGAGGAGAAGGGGGTGTGGAGAAACACATGGACGGGGGCGGGAGAGCAACAAGTGGTCTGGAATTGATGGAAAGGAGGGTGTGGGAGGCCTGGTTGGGATTAAGCGAGGACAATGAATTTGTGAGAAAACACTGAAACGCCAATGAAGGTGGAACATGATGGTGGGACAGGAGGGAGATGGACAGAAATAGAGGAAAGAGCTAGAAGGTAAAGGGCACTTGCAGAGGTCTAAACATCGGTATGTCCATACATACATACAACTATCTATTATAAGGTGGGAATAAATTTAAGAACATATCTATAGGCTAAATACTAGGGTAGCAAGTGGACCTTGGGCCTTCACCCTGATGCTCCCTCAATGCAAGAACACTTTGTTCTATGAATCTGGTATTCCTCAAGGCTCACTGGCCCAACACGATCACTGAAGTAAAATGGGTGCACAAGCAAATGTGGTGAAGAAAGCGGATGGTGCTCAGCCATCAAAGGATATATCGTCTGGGGTCTTAAAAGCCTAAAGATAAACAATAGACCATTTACTTGAGAAGAGACCACACCCACATGGAAGAAGAACAACAGTCAGCATGGCCACACGGTAGTGAAAGGTCTAGGCAATAGACACCAAAGGGGGGGGGGAGGACACATATCACTGTGTGCACACATCCCCAAGGTGCCCACTGAGGACATGTGGGAGCATGAGCAAGAGTGGTGAAGAAAGCTGATGGTGTCTAGCTATCAAAAATATAGCATCTGGGGTCTTAAAGCCTTGAGCATAAACATGTAGCCATCTTGCTCAGGAGCAAAAAAACCCATCATAAAAGAAGCTCACTTGCCTGTGCGATCATGAGGTGCTGAAATAATCAGGTATCAAGCATCAAAAGAACAAAAAATCAATGGACCAATTGACTCCCGATATCGCTGAAGACAAATGGATACAGAGGCAGAGTAGAAGAAACTATGGTGCCTAGCTACCAAATGATTGAATGTCTGGAGTCTCAAAGACTTAAAGATAATCATGTTGCCATTCAGCGCAGAAACAGCAAAGGCCACATGGAAGAAACACACCAGCATGTGTGATCACGAGGGGCTGAAGGGAGCAGGTATCGAGCATCAAAGAACAAGAATCACATCATTACGAATGAGGGGGAGAGCAGGGTGGGGACATAAGGCCTACTGGTGGGTAATTGGTCACCCCTTTACAGGGGAGTCACAGGGAGGAGACAGACCAGTCAAGGTGCAGCTGGGCAGTGAAGATACATACAAGTTTCCTCTAGTTCCTGAAGTCTTCCTCTCCCCCAACCATCATGGTCCCAACTCTACCTTACAAACCCTGATGGACTGGAGAAGGTACACTAGTAGAAAGGGGAGCTGGAGATATGGGGAAACCAAGATGGATGAGCCCCTTCGGGCCAGTGGTTAGATTGGAAATAATGGATGGGTGGAGAGAAGGTGGGGTAGAGAGATGGAACCAACTCCAAGGATCTGCACATAACCTCCTATCTGGAGGAGTGGGTTGAGGGAGGTGTCGGGCAGTGTAAGATATGACAGAACAATAATAATTTATAAAGTATTGAGGGTTGATGGGGAAGGGAGAACAGGGGTAGAGGGGAAAGGATGGAAAAGCCGATACCAAGAGTTCAAGGGAAAAGGCAGATGTTTGGAGAATGATGACAGCTGTGGACGTGCGAAGGTGCTTGGCACAGTATGTTTATTTATGTATTGTGAAAAACGATGTACGAGCCCCTAATAAAATGATCTTTAATTAAACAAAAACAAACAAAACCTCCTCTTTCCCCTCCCCCCTTTTAAAAATGAATCATTTTATTGGGCACTCATACACCTCCCCTCATGATCCATACATACATCAATTGTATGCAGATCTCATTTACACACTTGTTGCCATCATCACTCTCAAAACATCTTCCCAAGGGCCCAGGTGGAAAATATTGGGAAATGTATGTGGAAATATGTGTGCAAATGTGCTTGATACAAATGATGTACTGAATGTTGTAGTAGCTGTAAGAGCCCCCAATAAAATTAAAAAACAAACAAACAAACAAACAAAAACATCTTCCCTCCACTTAGGCCCCCAGTTCTACCTCCCCATATTTCCCTTCATCCCTCTGCCCCATGAATCTTTAATAATTTACAAATTGCTGTCCAATGTGTCCATTCACTCACTTCCCTGTTGGCCATGCCCCAGAGAGGAGGTTATATGTAGATCCCTGAAGTTAGTTCCCCCTTTCAACTCCACCATCCCTCCACCCATCCTGAGGGAATACCTATCCTAAATTCCCCATGTTTCTGACTCCAGTGTACATTCCCTGTTCTAGTTGGTCTTGTCTGGTAGAACCAGAAGCATGATGGTGGGAGGAAGCATTTGAGAACTAGAGGAAAGATGCATATTTCATTGTTACTACACTGTATTTTAACTGGCTCATCAAATCCCTGCAACCCCTCTGTAAGAGGATGTCGCTTCACCTATTGATGGACTTTGGGTCCCCAACCTGTACTCCCCCCTGTTTGTAATGATATAATTTTAGTTTCTTGATGCCTGACACTGGATCCCATCAGCACCTTGTGGTCATGCAGACTGGTGTGCTTCTTCCATGTGCATTTTGTTGCTTCTGAGCTGGATGGCCGCTTGTTTACTCAAGCATTTAAGACCCCAGACGCTATATCTTTTCATAGCGAGGCACCATCAGCTTTCTTCACCACATTTGCATATGCACACATTTTTCATCAGTGATCAATATCAGGAAAGCGAGCACGCAATGTTATGGTTTTTAGTTCTTTAACCCTGATAACTGATCCCTTTGGCAACTCCTGGTCCACACGCTGGTGTGCTTCATCCATGTGGGCTTTGTTGCTTCTGAGCTGGATGGCCGCTTGTTTACTCAAGCCTTTAAGACCCCAGAGACTACATCTTTTGATAGCCGGGCAACAGCAGCTTTCTTCACCACCATTGCTTATGCACACATTTGTCTTCAGTGACCAGGTAGGGAAGGTGAGCATCATGGAATGCCAATTTAATAGAACTAAGTGTTCTTGCATTTAGGAAGTACTTGAGTGGAGGCCCAATGCACATCTGCTGTCAAGAAGAAACAAATTTGTGTTGGAAGTACAGCCTTAGAATCAATGATGGTGAAACTTCATTTTGCTTATTTTGAACATTGTGTTAGGCAAGGTTAACTAGAGAAACAAATCCAGTGACACCCACATTATTTATAAGAATGAACTGTATATTAAGAAGTAATTATATATCAAGAAAGTGTCCCTCAAATGGGGGCGTGAGCAAGTGTTGTGAAGAAAGCTGCTGGCGCCCGGGTATCAAAAGGTATAGCACCTAGAGTCTTATAGGCTTGAAAGTAAATAAGCAGCCATCTAGTTCAGGAGCAATAAAGCCCACTATGGAAGAAGCACACCAGCCTGTGTGATCATAAGGTGTTGAAGTGAACAGGTCTCAAGCATCAAGGAACAAAAAAATCACTCCTTTGTGAATCGAGAGGGGGTTTCAGAGGGGGAACGCAGGCCCATTTGTGAGCAACTGGACAGCCCCTTACAGAAGGTTTTCAGGAAGGAGATGAGTCAGCCTGGGTGCAGTGTAGCAATGCTGAAGCATAGGGCTTTCATCTAGTTCTTAAATACTTCCTCCCCGCCACACTATCATGATCCCAATTCTACCTTACAAATACAACTAGACCAAAGGATATACTCTGGTACATATAAGGGCAAAATTAAAATATTCTATGCCTAAAAATTGTAGCTATGTGACCACATTAGCCTTAATCCTATAATCCTATCAACATCTTCCCCACCCCTGTAAATTTGTAAGCCAGCTACTTCTTGCCTTTATCTCACCCCATTTTGGATTTCCAAATTCTAGACTCCCCATGTCCATCAATCCAGTGCTTTGAGGAGCATGTTCTCTCATGTGAATAATCATTCCATTTGGAATCTTGTGAGTCTGCACTCAAAAGCAAAGTTAAATTAGGCCAGGCCATCCATGCATCTAGTCAAGTTCTGGTCAACTTAGTGTGGGCCTCCTTTCTTAGCCTCACCAGAGTGCCCATTGGCCACCTCCACTCTGGACCATAGGCCTTTTACAAGTTCTCAAAAACCCTAGCCCCCTTGTTCTAGGTCATGCCATAGGCTCAGTATCTGGACAATACTTTAAATTTCAGACCTGCCAGCCCATTTTTGTCTTTCCTCTAATCCCTGGGAACCAGGTCCCTGGGTGTCAAAGTACCATAACCATAATAATATGGACATTAATTTGCTGATGGAAACTGATTAAAAATTAGAATTAGTATCTATAAACATTCATTAATAATTGGAATGTTAAATGTATAAACTATGACTCCAGGAAAATTGAAAGCTGTCCAAAATAAAATGGAATATATTGTATCCACATTTTAGAAATTACTAAACTGAAATGAACTGATATTGGCCATTTTGCAATGGGCAATCCTCTGATTTAACTCTTGGGGAAAGACAAATTGAAGAATGGCATATTCGTTATCAAAAAAGAATATTTCATGATCCATCCTTTTTGTTTGTTTGCTTCATACACACTCCAAGATCCATCCTAAAATATAATAGTGTCAATGATAAGAAAAATAATCATCTACAAGAGAGAACAGTAATTATTACTATTGTTTAAATGTATGCAGCAACTACTGATGGTAAAGATGAAGATTTTTACAAATTTCTACAGTCCAGTTGCTTCTACAATTTCTTGGGCAAGAAAAATGGCATCTGAGTTCACATGATAAGAAATTTATAAGGCATATTATTTATCCATTGCAAACCTGCTCTTTTTCAGCCATATAAATTGTCCTCACCAAATGGAACACACGGGTATTAAAATGACTGTATCTTTAGAAAGAGACCATGGAGAATCTCAGTATTATCTGTTAGAAAAAGGCAAGAGGCTGCCTGCCACACAGAACAATTACTCTAAGGAAAGTTCAAGTTAGAAGGAAAGAAAATTAAAACAATCCATGAGAGTTAAAGTATGAGTCTGACTATATGGCACCTGAATTTACAGACTACTTCAAGAATACTTGGGGGTGGGGAAGAAATGTAGTAAAAGGGAGATGATGTCAAGAACTCTAGGAAGGAAAAGAATGTTTGGAAATTGTTTGTGGCAACAAATTGCACAATAATTCTTGGTACTATTGAGCTATAGAATGATATAGGTATTTAATTAATTTTTATTTATTTTAATTATTAAATCATTTTATTGGGGGCTTATACATCATTTATCATGAACCACACCCATATATTGTGCCAAGCACCTTCGCACGCCTGCTGCCGTCATCCTTCTCAGATCATTTGCTTTTCCACCTGAGCCCTTGACATTAGCTTTTCATCTTTTCCCCTCTCACACTGCTTCCCCCTTCCCGACCAACCCTGATATTTTATAAATTATTATTGTCATATTTTACACTCCCGACATCTCCCCTCGCCCACTCCTCCAGTGTCCATCCTTCAGGTAGGTTATGTGTAGAGTAGACCCTTGCAATCAACTCTCCCTCTCTCCCTCACCCTCCCTCTACCCTTCTGGTTATGTCCACTCTTACTGGTCCTGAGAGATTCATCTGTCCTGGGTTCCCTGTGCTGCCATTTCCCATCTGTATCAGTGTTCCTCTTCAAGTCTAGCTGGATCTGTAAGGTAGAATTGGGATCATGATAGTTGGGGGTGGGGGAGGAAGCATTTAAGAACTAGAGGAAAGTTGTAAGCTTCATAGCTACTTCACTGCACCCTGACTGGCCCATCTCTTCCTCGCTACCCTTCTGTAAGGGGATATCCAACTGCCTACAAATGGACCTTGGGTCCCCACCCTACACTCCACCTCATTTATAGTAATGTGATTCTTGTTCCTTGGTGCTTGCTACCTATGCTCTTCGACCTCTCATGATCACACAGGCTGGTGTGTTTCTTCCATGTGGGCTTTACTGCCTCTACACCAGATGGCCATTTGTTTACCTTCAAGCCTTTAAGACCTTAGATGCTTTATCATTTGTTAATTAGGCACCATCAACCTTCTCCATGTTTGCCTCTGTACCCATTTGTCTTCTGCGATCGTATCAGAAGGGTGGGCACACAATGATAGGATGTTTGTTCTTTTATACCTGATACTTATTCCTTCCACACCTCATGGTCACATGAACTGGTGTGTTTCTTCCATAGAGGGCTTTTTTGCTCCTGATCTAGATGGCCACTTGTTTATCTTCAAAACTTTAAGACTGAACACTATATCTTTTGATAGTCACATACCATCAGCATTCTTCACCACTCTTGCTCATGCCCCCACATGCTCTCAGCAATTGTCTTGGAAATGGGAGCACACAGTGGTATTTTTTTTTCCTGTTTGATGCCTGAGACCTGATCCTTTCAGCACCGCGTGACCACACTGGCTGGTATGCTTTTACCGTGTGGGCTTGGCTACTTCTCAGCTGGATGGCTGTTTGCTTATCTTCAAGCTGTTAAGACACCAGACTCTATATCTTTTGATAACTGGACTCAATCAGCTTTCTCCACCACATTTGCTTATGTACCCATTTGCCTCCAGTAATCAGATCAGGCAGGTGAACATCATGGAATACCAGTTTAATAGAACAAAGTGTTCTTGCATTAAGAGAGTACTTGAGTGGAGGTTTCTGGGGGGACATAGGGGAGGGGGAGCGTCAGGGGTGGTATGGACAGGGTCAGGTATGGGGGAAAAACATGTGGTTCAGAATCATTGGTGATGAGGGTGTGGGGGCCCTGGTAGGGTTTGAGCAAGTTTAATGTAACTAAGAGGAAGTATTGAAACCCAAATGAAACCTGAGCATGATAATGGGACAGGAGAAAAGTAAAAGGAAAGAGAAGAAAAATTAGAAGGCAAAGACCATTTATAGAGGTCGAGATATAGGCATGCACATATGTAAATATAATTTTTATGATGAGGAAATAAGTCTAGGTACATATATTTATAGGTGTAGTATTAAGGTATCAGATGGATCTTGGACTTTAACTCATTTTTTTAAATGATATAATTGATACTAAGTCCATCTGGAAGAAACACATCAGCCTGTAATCTGAGAATTATAAATAATAAAGCAAATCTGAAGGAAGGAATGGTATCAGAGATTAAATTGTGAACAGCTGGTTTGCAGAAGGCTATTGATGATGGTGGAATGCCAAAATCCATTGGTTGGGTCTCCACATGGATTAAGCCTCCAGTCAATTCACTTTGACCATAATCCAATAGAGAGAATTATAAAATTGATCGTGGGAAATGTATTTAGGTTAACATTCCAAATCTTATCATTTGCTCTCCCTTTTGACCCATTTTAAAATAATTTCAATTTTAATGTTTTCTGCTTTCTCTTTGATAGAAGTTTTTCTATATTTTGTCTAGTCATTGTTCTTGAGTTTTGGTTTGTGTCTTTATTTGACTCCCTTTTTATTTTGTATGTATTCTATGTATGAAATCTAGTGTAGGTAGATCACAGAAAGTAACTGGATAGGGCATGGCAGAGAAGAATGGGGAGAAATGAGCTAACAATGCATATGAATTAACATATTTCTAATTGACTGTGGTGTTGATTGAACACATCATCTTAATATGACTGAATGAATTAATTGAATGACATGTGATGTATATTCCAATAACCTATTTTTTAAAAGAATACACTTGGAGACCCCAGGAAGATTGTGGCCAGATAGGTAGCTCACGTCTGGAACTCCTGGAGATTGGTGAGTTAGAGTGACTTGGAGAAGGGTGGGGCTCTCGAATTGGTTTATTGACTCCCAAGAAAGCTCAGAGACCTCTTCTGAACCAGAAGCAGGCAGTTCCTCTAAACTGCACACCAGCTCCCGCCAAAGACACCTGCACTTCGTGCAGAAGCTGCCATGTCTTTTGCAGCGGAGTTCAGGGCGCCTGCTCTGGAAAAGCAGTGCATCAGCAAGCACACAAATCACCAGTCAGTCCTCCCCACCCCAGGGTGCTCAGGGTCCCGTGGGGATACTCTAGGCAGACCTTCACCCCCTCATCCCCACTCCCAGAGATCCTTATCCCGAGCGAGAGAGTCCTACACAGCCACTAAACTTAGGACCCACCAGACAGCGGACACAAGTGTGACAGATCCTGCTCGAGCTGGGCAGTAGGGACTCAGCATTAGGAACTAGCCCAAGGCAAGTTCCCATCCCCTTGCTCAATCCTGCCCACTCCTATGTACTCTGAGCGAGTGGAGAAACTGCATGACAGTGGCAGGCCTCCCTTTCACCCACCTATCTGTGGGAAGTGCCTCTAACCAGGATCAGCTCACCCAATCCCCAGCCTATCCCACAAACCCACTCCCCTGCACTCAGTCAACACCCTCCATCAGACGTGAACTGAATGTCCGGACCCCTCCAGGTTGCCGGCAATACCCACAGACACTGTCGGTTCTTTTGATGTGGAATTCAGGGCGCCTGCTCCATAACCCACAAGCAGAGAGGTCTGCATCGCATTGGCACTTGCGCAAATTGCCAGCCAGTCCTCCCCACCCAAGGATTCTGGGGATCCCATGGGAACATTCCATGCAGACCCGCAGCCCCCACCCCCACTCTCAGAGATTCTTGTCCCTAGCAGAGCAACTGACCAGCCCCTCCCCCAATTAGGAGTCCTGCACACAAGTGCAATAAAGCAGCCAGAGGCTTTTTGCCCCACCAGAGGCTTTTCCCCACCTATCTGTGGGATGTGCCTCTAGCCAGGAACAGATCACCCAATCCTCAACCCATCCCCTGAACACACTCCCCTGTACTCGGTCAACATTTTCCATTAGACCTGCAATGAGTCCCACTGCAAACGGTTCCTGAGGTGATCTGAGGGAAGCTATAATACAAAGAAAGTCCAATACTGGTCTCCCAAAGAGAGATCACAGGGCTTTGAAATACCAAGGAAAATGACACCTAATTCTAATAAATCAAACAAAAAACAGCTAGCTGCTTCCACAGTGTCAAGAAAGAGAAACCAAATCCAATGCAAGATGACCAGCTGGAGCTAACCGCAGTCATAGAAAATGTGGATATTAATCAACCACAGAAAAAAATCTTCAGAATGTTGCTAAGATTTATGCAGGTCATGAGAAGAGCTCTAAAGAAGAAGGAAGAATTGTTAAAGGAGATAAAGGGAATACACCAAGGGGAAATACAAGAACTAAGAAGTGAGCTAACAAAAAACTAATAGTAAACTTTCAGAGTTCACCCAGAGAATGGAGGAGGCAAAGAACAGGACCAGTGACCTAGAGAACTCGCAAGAAGAAATTAATAAACATGAGAAAATATTTAACAAGTCTATGAGAAAAGCAGAAGAAAACACCAGAAGTCTGATGTTAGGAAAAGAAACATTAGAATTATTGGTCTACCAGAGTAAGGTGCATCAAGGAAACCAACATCCAAAATAGTGAAGGAATGCTTAGAGAAAAAATTGCCTAGCCCAATGAAGGAAAACCAGACAACCATCTAAGAGGCCGAAAGAATGCCAGCTAGATTGAATCCCAAGAAGAAAACTCCAAGATGGTTGTTCAGCTTTCCAATTATGAGGAAAAGGAGAAAATTATGAGAGCAGCTAGGGAAAAACTATCACACCACATACAGGCAATCATATATACAGGCAAACAGATAAGAATATGCTCAGACCTATCAATGGTAACTATGAAGAAGAAGAGAGTGGAGCAGCATATTCTGAAAATTGCAGGAAAACCATGCAAACCCAAGAATTCTCTATCCAGCTAAATTATCTATCATAATTGATGGTGAAGAGAGAATCTTTCAAGACAAGGGATATCTCAAATTATATGCTAAAAGGAACCCAGCCCTAAAATAGATCCTCACCGACCCATCAGGGGCAGAAGAAAAATAATCACCAAGCACATACAAGAGACTGCCATATAGAATGACACTATGCAGAGAATATCAAAGGGATTACAGCCCCAAAGATAACTCTGTCTCAACGATGAAGAAAGCAAGAATGAATCACAAACATAAATGGGCACAACCCATGGAGACAGAAGAACACCAAACAAAAGAATGATAAAATGACAACAGAGTGCACAGATAGACATAATAATCCTGAATATCAATGGATTAAACTCAGGCCTTAAGACACAGAGATTAATAGACTGGCTTAGAAACCACAAGCCCTCCATCAGCTGCCTACAGGAGACACATCTTAAGATCACAGAAAAAAATGTGTTGAGAATCAAAGACTGGAGAAAAAAAACATACCAGGAAAACAGCAACTTAAAAAAAGCAGGAGTAGCAATCCTATTCTCGGATAAAATTGAGCTCAAATTGCAAACCATAAAAAGAGAAAAGGAGGGACAATATAAGGGAAGGGTAGACAATGAACCAGTAGCATGTTAAACATATATTCCCCGAATGGGAGACCCGCTGAATACATAAACCAAACAGTCCAAAAGATGAAAAAATAAATCACAGCCTCAACATTTATAGTGGGTGACTTCAATACACAACTCTCTGAGAAAGACAGATCACAGGGAAAGAAACTCAACAAGGAGGCTAGAGATATAAACACTACAATTAGACAATTTGATTTGGTAGATATCTACAGAGCTTTCCATCCAAATAAAATCCAATTCACATTCTTTTCATCCACACATGGAACTCCTTCTATGAAGGAAGAATAACACTGGTACCATAACCGGGCAAGGATCCCACAGGAATTGAGAACTACAGATCAATATCTCTAATTAATATTGATGCAAAAATCCTCAATAAAACACTGACCATTAGAGTACAAAAGTATATAAGTGGGTTTCATGCCGGGATGCAGGGTAGTTCAACACCCTGAGTATCATTCACCACATTGACATAACAACTATAAGAACCACATGATAACATTAATAGATGTAGAAAAAGCATTTGACATCATCCAACACCAATTTCTGTTTAAGACACTCAAGAAGCTAGGAATAGAAAGAAAATTCATCAAGACAATACAAGCTATATATGAAAACACCTACAGCCAACGTGATAGTCGATGGAGAAAAGATGAACACAATCCCACTGAAAAAGGGGACCAGACAAGGATGCCCTTTGTCCCCACTTTTATTTAATATCATACTGGTGGTTTTAGCTAACAGTGCAAGGCAAAGAAAAGACATCAAAAGCATTCACCTGTGGAAGGAAGAGGTGAAATTGTCATTATTTGAGATGATATGATTTTATATATGGAAAACCCCAAAAGCTCCACAAGGGGAGTACTGGAAACAATAGAAGAGTATGGCAGAATGGCAGGATACAAGTGCAACAATCAGAAATCTATCAGACTGCTCTACACATCAGATAAGATCATAGAAGAGGAGATAAAAAAGAGGCACCCTTCACAATTCCAAGCACAAATGGAAATATCTGACTTGAAGAACAAAAGATCTATATGACGAAAATTACAGAACACTATTACAAGAAAACAAGAATGACTTCAATAAATGGAAAAAATATCCCATGCTCATGGATCAGAACACTCAATATAGTAAAGATGTCAGTTCTACCCAAGACACTATATAAGTTTAATGCAATACTGATACAATTACCCTCATCTTTCTTCAAAGAAATGGAAAAAAATGATTATCAACTTTATATGGAGAGGGAAGAAGCCCAGAATTAGCAGAAAACTCCTTAAGAAGAAGGACGCTGTAGGAGGACTTGCTTTCCCTGACTTTAGAAATACTATATAGTCACAGTGGTCAAAAAAGCATGGTATTGGCATAATGATAGATACTCAGACCAATGGTAAAGAACTGAAACTCCAGAAGTAAAAACACAAGCATACAGACAACTGATCTTTGAAACGGGTCCCAAAAGTATCAAATGGGAAACAGATGCCCTTGTCAACAAGTGGTGCTGGAAAAAAATGGATATCTACCTGTAGAAAAATGAAGCAAGACCCTTACCTCACCCCATCCACTAGAATAAACTCAAGGTGGATCACAGACCTTGAAGTAAAACCCCAAACTATTAGGGCCATCATTGAGGGAATTGGGACCATCCTGAGAACACTGGCACAGGGATTACCTAGGCTATCAGAAATAGGGAAAGACACAATCACTGAGGAGGCACAAATAGGCAAGTGGGATATAGTGAAGATAAAACATCCATGCACATCGAAAGAATTCACCAAGAGAGTAATAAAAGAGTAGACGTACTGGGAAAACATCTTTAGCAATGACAAATCAGATAAAGGCCTTACTACTAAAATCTACAATACCCTGATAACTTCTAAAATGAGCAAAACTAACTGTCCAATGAAGAGATGTGCAATGGACCTGAAGTTTTACAGAGACAGAAATTCGAATGGCCAATAAATATATGAGAAAATGTTCCTGATCATTAGCTATAAGAGAAATGCAAATGAAAACAACAATGAGATACCACCTAACACCCTCAAGGATAATTCAAGTCAAAATATCATAAAGCAGCAAGTGTTTGAGAGGTTGTGGTGAGAGAGGCACTCTTATCCACTGGTGGTGGACCTGTAGGTATGTATAGTCACTATGGAAATCAATTTGGAGATATATAAAACAGATGGAAATTGAGCTACCATATGACCCAGCAGTCCCCCTATTGGGCATATACCCAGAAGAGGCGAGCAGCAATCCATGACCAGACATCTGTGCCCCAATGTTCATCACAGCGCAGTTCACAATCACAAGGAGTTGGAAGCAGTCCAAATTGCCATCAAGTGACGAATGGATTAAAAAGCTGTGGCACATACATACAATGGAGTTCTATGCATCGCTGAAAAGCAGTGATGAATGCATGAAACACCTCACCGCATGGGATGAACTGGAGGAAATTATGCTAAGTAAAGTTAGCCAAGCACAAAAGGACATGTACAACATGAGTCCGCTGAGGTTAAGTTTAATAATAATAAAAACATGCAAAAGGGGCACCGGGAAGAAGTTACTGTATACAGAAAATCCTGTGGGAAGGCCTGGGTAGTATGTCAGGGGCCAGACTAAATCCAGGGTTACATATTGCAGCCAACTAGAGTGGGGGGTGCAGGGGGGCAGATGGTGAAGTGTAGCGAGGGAATGGGGTACTAATCCACCCAAGAGGAGAATATTTTTTAAAACTCCATAGGAAAAGAGGGACCAAACTTAAACCCCATGTTCCCAGATGTAAAGGAAGCATGATGCAATTGAGCAGGGAACCAGTGGAGGGGTCTGAATACCCAATCCCAACTATGGGGGCAGCTGCCTTCCCCCTAGGAGAGTGTGCTTTGGAGGACAACACTGAAGCTGCAGCTTGGGGAGTGAGATATGCCTGACCAGAGCACATGAGAACAAATGAAGGGGGAGGAAGAGAGAATGGAATGCATCCTGGCCCACTGAGCCTTCAGGACAATATTCCCACTCGGAACAGCACAGAGAGGATCATACAGCCGGCCCCACTACGAAATACAGCTTCCCTCTCTGACCCAAGACTCTGTGGGGACAACAGTGAAGAAACGGGATCGGGATTATACCCTGTCTGATCCAACCACACCATGGCAAAAAACTAAGGGTGTGCAACAGATCGTGGTATTACAGCTGGTGTGTCAAGGATATACTTCGGGGCCAGGGTGTGCCACCCCATCCGTCTCAATCAGGGGGGCACTCCTGGAGGTCAACAAACAGACCTTGAACTATTTACAAGTTTTATTTTGTTATTTTTACATATATATTTTATATATATTTACTATATATATATATAAATGACATTGTGGTTTCTTTGTTATCATAGTTTTAGTTTCTTAGATTGCTTTTCCTTAGGATGCATGTGCTTTTTGTGCATATTTTGGTCTTTCCAGGTCTATCTAGATAAGATAGTCTGGATGAACAGTGTGGAGGCAAAAATGGCAGGACTGATGGTTTGGGGGAGGATCATGGGAGATAGGGAGGAGGGGGAAAGGTGGCGGTATTGACTAGTCCAGGGACAAGGGAATAACAAGGGTTTCAAAATCAGTGAAAAGGTGGGTATGAGTGGTACAATAGGGATTGATCAAGAATAATGTAACAGAGAGAAAATACTGAAACCCAAATGGAGGCTGAGCATGATATTGGGACAAGAGGAAAGTAAAAGGAAATAGAGGAAAGAACTGGGTGACAAAGAGAATATATAGAGGTCCAAGTACAGGCATGTACATAGATAACTATATTTATATAGGATGATGGGGAAATAGAACAATATGTATATACTTATAGGATTAGTATTAGGACAGCAGATGGACACTAGACCTCCACTCAAGTACTTCCTCAGTGCAAGAACATTTTGTTCTATTAAATTGGCATCCCATGTTGCTCAGCTTCTCAACACAATCACTAAAAACAAATGTGTGCATAAGCAAAGGTGGCGAAGAAAGCAGGTGGTACCCAGCTATCAAAAGATATAGTGTCTGGGGTATTAATGGCTTAAAAGTAAACAAGCATCCATCTTGCTTAGAAACAACAACAACCACATGGAAGAAGCACACCAGCCTGTGTGACCATGAGGTGCCATATATATATATATATATATGGTACCATATATATATGACCATATATAATATGACAGTTATAAGGAGTTAAGAACTAAAGATCATAACATTGCATGATTACCTCCCTGATATGATTGCTGATGACAAATGGGTGCATAGGCAAATGTGGTGAAGAATGTTGATGGTGCCCAGCTATCATGAAATATAGCGTCTCAGGTCTTAAAGACTTGAAAGTAAACAAGCAGCCATCTAGCTCAGAAGCAACAAAGCCCGCATGGAAGAAGCACACCAGCCTGTGTGAATATGAGGTGTCGAATGGAGCAGGTGTCAGGCATCAAAGAACTAAAAATTGTATCATTATAAAGGAGGGAGAGTACTGAGTGGGGAATCCAAAGCCCATCAATAGGTGAAGCAGCACCCCCTCACAGAGGGTTTCAGGGAGGAGAGCAGTTGGTCAGGGTACAGTGTGACAACAATGAAGTATGCAACTCTCCTCTAGTTCTCAAATGCTTCCTCCCACACACTATCATGATTCCAGTTCTACCATGCAAACCAGACTAGACCAGGGGATGTACACTGGAGTCAGAAACATAGGGAATTCAGGACAGATGATTCCTTCAGGACCAGTGCTGGGTTTGGTGATACTGGGAGGACAGAGGGAGGGTGGAGTGGAAGGAGCTAACCAATTGCAGAGATCTACATATGATCTCTTTGGAATATCGACAGCGGGGAAGTGGGTGAAGGGACAGAGTGGACGGAGTATGATATGAAAAAGTTATAACAATGTGTAAATTATTAAAGGTTCATGATGGAGGGGAGGGAGAAGGAAAGGGAAATATGGGGAGCTGGTACTGGGGGCCTAAGTGGAGGGAGGATGTTTCAGGAGTGATGATGGCAACATATGGTATGCATACAATTGATGTATGTGTTGATCGTAACCAGAGTTGTATGGGCCCCCAATGGAATGATTTTTTAAAAAAGAGGGGGAAAGAGGAGCTTTTACCAAGGGTTCAAGAAGAAAATATTTGCAAATGAATATGACAACATGTGTGCATATATTTAAAGTTATAAGAGCTGTAAGAGCATCTAATAAAATCATTGAAAAAAAGAAAAAATACACTTGACACATTGAATACTAATGATGAAAGACCAGAGGATTTGTGATATGACATTAAGGATATCATACATGAAGAAATCCAAAGATTATTTAAAACACAGGAAAAAAGACCAAATGAGAAGAGGCTTGCTTTGAATGTAGAATTGCTAAAGTGAATGAAAGAAATGATGGAGTAAAAGAACTGAATGGGAAATTTCAAAGGACAATTGGAGAGGGCAAAATAAAATATTATAATATGCAAAGAAGGAATTTGAGTTAGAAAACGAAAAAGGAAGAACCTACTCAGCATTCCACAACCTGATAGACCTGAAGAAAAATATTCAAGCCTTGAGTTGGAATATTCAAGGTTTCTGTGGGTAAAAATACTGAAGCCTTTGTTCTAGGTTTAAATATCATATATATTTGAGTGTAAGCTGAGTTTTTCAGCATATTTTAATGTAGTTTTTGTGGTAAAATTAGGTGCCTTGACTGAAATTCAGGCTAGCTTATATTGAGTATATATGGTGCTTCTGCAAATAGTTATAGTTTCACTTCCTCCTCTTCCAGACCTTTAATGTTTTTTTTTTCCAGGTATTTGTCCATGTCTTCCTCATTGATTAATTCATGAGAATACAGACGTTTTTAGTGCTTTGTGATTATCCTTTCAATCTAATTGGGGTCTATTGTGATTTCCCCAGGTTCACATCTCATCAGCATGTTTTCCCCCCTTGGTTATGTTTACCAGTGGACTGTCAATTCTCTTGATCCTTTCAATATTGCATTGCAAATTGATAACAAATTCTGTAACTACCACAACTGATCTTGAAAAGGGTCCAAAAATATCAAGTGGGAGGTAAATGTCCTTTTTAACAAGTAGTTCTGGAAATTTGTGTATATACCTTTAGGAAAATGAAACAAGACCATTATCTCACTTCCCACACAAGAATAAACTCAAGGTGAATCACAGTTCTAAAAGTAAAACCCCAAACTGTCAGGACAATGAATGAAGGAATTAGGGCAAGCCTAAAGATCTTGGAGCAAGGAATATATAGGCTAACTGTAATTGGGAAGGATACACAAGCAGATGAAGCTGAAATCAACAAGTGGGATATACTAAGGATAAAAGACATAAAAAGACTTCACCAAGAGAGTACCAAGAGAACTCACAGAGAGAGGGTTTTTTAGCAAAGACACAACAGACAACAGGCTTATTCTTGAAGTCCTCAATACTCTTCTAGCCTGCAAAAGGAACAAAACAGTCAACACCCTGAGGAAGTGGGCAAAAGATCTGGACAGAAGTATAAGTAGGGAGGAGACATGAATGGTGAATAAACATATGAGAAAATGCTCCTGATCATTAGCATCAGAGAAATGCAAATCAAAACTATTATGAGATACCACCAAACACCCCTACAGATAGGCCATATCAGAAAATCAGGGAATAACAAATGTTGGAGGGGATGTAGCAAGATAGGAGGAACTCTCCTTCAATACTGGTGCTCATGTAGATATTAACCACCACTGTGGAAAACGATCTTGTGATATTTAAAGCAGATTGAAATTCATTTAACTCATGACCTAGCAATCTCTATACTGGACATATACACAGAAGAGGTAAGAAATAGACCAAGACTGTGCTCCAATGTTTATTAAGGCACAATTCACAATCGCAAAGAATTGGAAACAACCTAAATGTCTATTGGTAGATGAGTGGATTAGAAAACTCTGGGACATACACAAAATGAAGTACTATGCATCACGAAAAATCACTGATGGTCACATGAAACACTATGTCTCATGGGAAGAGTTGGAGAAAATTATGTTAAGCTAGCCAATCACAAAATTAGAAATACAACAGTTCACTGAGGTAAGTATAATTAGCACAGTAGGCATAGAAGAAATGCTACTTCACTCACACTTTACAGGCTAATACAGGCAATTGGGTAGGGGACAGACCCAACTCAAGGATGTACATGCTACTCCAACATAAAGAATGGGGGAGGGGAGATGGCGGGAGAAAGGGAGGTAAAAATGAGGGAGATGATCGCACTGGGGGAGTAGGGCACTAATTCATGGAGGGGTAGAATATTGGTTATATTTCCACAGAAATGGGAGTGTGAGTGTAGATCCCACCATGGTGAGGCAAATCTTGAAGGCAGTGTAACTATATGGAGCAACTAATGAACAGAATGGTCTACTGGGTTGGCCCCAATAAGAATCAAACTGACCCTCTCCCTTGAAGTATGTACCACAGAGGGCAACACTAAACCTACAGTTTGGGGAGAGGGTCCAGCCTGCCATGTTCATACAGAAATAAGCCAAGAAGGATAAAGAGAGTGAGGGCCTAGACACCATACTGGTACACTAATACTTGAGGATGACATCGCTGCATGGAGTTGCTGAGTCACAAAGAGGACTGTAGGGCTGAAAAAAGTTGGAGATATGATGCTCCCTCACTGGAGCATACTGTGACAGAGGACAATTCTGGGAAACACAGCAGGGAAACACAGTGTGTCCAGTTTGACCACCCCCACAGTGGGGTGAACCAAGAAGGGAACATAAGATCAGAAGTGGGGAGCAAAACCAAGTCACAATCTCCCAAGGAGCTCCCCATATAGACTTCAGGCTAGGAGGGACAGTTCTCAGGTACTTCCACCCTTCCCCAGGACCGGTGGGGAAATAATCATAAAGGTCAGCAGACAGACCTGGAATTTTGCTTTTTCATTGTTAGAGCTTTTTTTGCTAGCTTTTTGGGTCTATTTTTCTTGTTTTGCCTCCCAATGTAAGATAGGCATGGGATGCAAACCTAAGGAGAAAACAACGGGCCCTTAGGTTCCAGAGGAACTTAGGGGGAGGATAAAATAGGACAAAGGAGCAGTGATATTAGACAGGGAAACAACTAGAGAATAACAATCAACATTGAGGAGGATGTAGAATTCCTAGTGGTGTTGTAGCAACAGCAATCTAGCTGAGAGGAATTACTTACGGCAGAAGAAGGGTGAGCCTGATGGTGGGACAGGGTGAATGTAAAAGGAACAGAGGAAAGATCTAGTAGGCATAACAATATAGCTAGGGTTATAAACATGGGTGTGCACTTATGTAAGTATATCAATCCATAAAATAGAGGTATTGGACTATGTACACATATTAATATGACAATGCATTCAGGAGGTAGATGGACTTTAGGACCCTGCTCAAACCCTCCCTCAATGCAAGAACACTTTGTTCTAACAACCTAGCATTCTGTGGTGGCATGATCACTGAAATCAAAACAAGTGCATAAGCAAATGTGGTTAAAAAAAAAGCTGATGGTATTTAGCTGTCAACAAATATAGCGTCTGGGGTCTTAAAACCTCGAAGTTAAACAAGTGACCATCTAGCAGAGAAGCAACATACCCACGTAGAAAAAGCACACCTGCCAGTGCAATCATGAGGTGTGCATGGAATCAGGTAACAGGCACCAGAAGACCCACAGCAAAACAAAAGAAAAAAACATTGTTGAGAATGAGGGGTGTTGGAGCAGAAACCCCAAACACATCTAAAAACAATAGGACATTCCTTCACAGAAGGGTCACAAGAAATGTATGAGTCAAGCAGGGCTCAGTATACCAACGACGAAACACACAATATTCCTCTGGGTCTCTGAGGCTTCCTTGACCCCAGTCCTGCATTTCAGTTCCGGGTAGACTGGAGAATGTACACTGATACAGATAACAGCTCACGACACATGGAATCCAGGTGAGATAAACCTCTCAGAAATAGAAATGGGAGTAGTGAGAAGGTAGGGAGAAGGTGGGGAGAGGAAGGAGGAACCAATAACAATGATTGATGCATAATCCCCTCTTCCGGGTTGATGAACAACAGAAAGTGGGTAACTGGAGACAATAGATGGTGTCAGATATGAAAGTAAAATTTATAATTTATCAAGAGGTCATGAGGGTGGGAGGGGGGAGAAGGAAAAAGAGGAGCTGACACCAAGGGCTCAAATAAAAAGAAAATGTTTAGAAAATAATGATGGCAACTCATGTACAATTATGCTTGATATAATTGATGTATGGAATATTTTAAAAGGTGTAAGAACCCCCAACAAAATTATATAAAAGTAAATATGTCTCACTTGCTCCTCTACAGAAATTTTCTTTGACTTATTTTAATATTTCTGGTGGCTTTTTCTTTCTTACTTGCTGTTAATTTAATTGTTTCTGCTTTATTTCCTCGTCTATGAAGCACAGAATGAGTGGATATATAGAGATGATAACTGATATAATAGCTTATCAGGGATGTGGAGGAAGAGGGGAATAAGGGGGTACAAATAATACAGGAGGGGGAGGGTACACTAGAACCAATTTGATGATATAGAAATGCAACTTAAGTATGGAAGTGTATTACAGGTCATTTTTATATCAAATCTATTATGGGTAATTAAAAGGCAATGCACAGAATGACTCTAGCAACTATTGAAAAAAGTAGTTTATGATCAAGAACTGGTGAGGTATATTCCCTCACCTCCAGTGAAACCAACACTACCATGAGGACCCACTTGAGCTTTGCTGGGAGCATCTCTTAGATTAGAATGTCTGGTTGTGCTAGCCTATGAAAAGGTAGTAAAAGTTAGACTTGAAGGTATGTAGCAAGTTGTGCAAGGGCAAAGGGAAAGTGAGTTTTATTTGCTTTGGTTTATAACTCCTACAAAAATCAGCTGGAAAAGACAGTGAAATGTTTTTATTTATTCAGAAGATGGGGGTGAAACACTTCAAAATGTTAAAAGGATAATATACTTTCAGTTGACCCAGCCATGAGATCTTGGTCTTTACAAAGAGGTAAGAACCTGGTGGACCACCAGTATTTGACCTTTTCAAATCCCTCGTTTGGTTCTGAGGAAGTCGTGGGACAAATCGAAACTCTGACCAATTTTACTAAACAGTTCCCAAATGACAGCAGGGAATATCTGTATCGTCTAAGTGCCAAAGCCACCCGCATGAGGATGCTGGTAATTAGAACCAGATAACTCTGAAAGGTGGGACAGATGGGACATAAACTGTGGTGAAGACCTATACCAAACTGCCAACAGAATATCATTGACCTGTTATTTCACATGAAGAAAGTTGGACACATGTATGGGCAATTAAACTAGGGCTGCCTGATTTTCCTCCTTTGTCTCTAGCTACTGAGGTTTGTTCTTTTTGGTTCATTTGTTTTTCCTGGGTGTTGGCCTTTTCTGGGTAGAAAACTCTTTTGACTACTTGTTGCTGCTGTGGTCTGTGTGTCTAGCTGCAGTAATGCTGTAATCCTAACTATCAACATGTAAAATTATC
Organism: Nesogale talazaci; assembly: GCA_004026705.1. Lineage (NCBI taxonomy): Eukaryota > Metazoa > Chordata > Mammalia > Afrosoricida > Tenrecidae > Nesogale > Nesogale talazaci. The sequence continues at coordinate 40,168 of PVJH01016683.1, forward strand.
TGATGAAAATTAAAAAAATTATTATAATAGTATATCTACAAAGAGCTGCTAGAAGTTCAATCTAGTTGCAGAAGAGGACATGAAATGAAGGATATAATTTTGCTAATGTTGGAAGACTCTTGATTAAAAGAGAGAATACCAATGTAAGAACACTTTCTTCTAACAATTTGGCATTCCATGATTCTCACCTTCATGACATAATTGCTGAAGACAAAATGGGTTCATAAACAAATATGGTGAAGAAAGCTGATGGTGCCTGGTTATTAAAAGATATAGTGACTGAGGGTCTTAAAAGGCTTGAAAGGCTTGAAGATAAACATCTAGGTGAAAACAACAAAGTCTACATAGAAGAAGCATACCAACCTGTGTGATCATGAGGTATCAATGGGATCAGGTACCAGGCATCAACGATCCATAACAAAAAAAATCACGTCAATATGAATGAAGGGGAGTGTGGAATGGCGACCCAAAGGCCATCTGTAGACAATTGTACATCCCCGTACAGAAGGGTCACAAGGAAGAGACAAGCAAGTCAGGGTGCAGTATAACACCCTGTAAACATACAACTTTCCTCTTTCCTTTAATGTCCTTCCCACTATTAAGATCCCAATTCTACCTTACAAATCCAGGTAGACCAGATCATATACACTAGTACAGATAAGAGCTAAAAACACAGGAAATCCAGGACAGATAAACCCTTCAGGACCAATAATGAGAGTAGTAATACCAGGAAGGTAAGGGAGAGGTGAGGGGAAAAAGAGAAAACCAATCACAACGATCTACATATAAGCCCCTCCCACAGGGACAGACAAAAGAAAAGTTGGTGAAGGGAAACATTGGTCAGTATAAGACTTGACAGAATAATAATAATTTATCAATTATCAAGGGTCCATGAGGGAGGGAAAAATGAGGAGCTGATATCAAAAGATAAAGTAGAAAGAAATTGTTTTGAAAATGATGAAGGCAACATATATACAAATGTATTTGGGACAATGGATGGATGCTTCTATTGTGATATGTACGAGCCTCAATAACATGATATAAATAAATAAGTAAATAAAAGCAGAAGATACAAAAAAAGTTTACCACCTTTTAATTGACTATACAACAGCATCCCATTGTATGGATCATAGCATATTATGGATAGTATAATAAAGAATGGGAATACAGAATACTTAATGATGTGATTACAGAAATTGTACATTGCTCAAAAGGCAGTCATTGTAACATAACAAGGAGATACTGTGGGTTTAAAATGGGGAAAGGTGTGTGTCAGGGATGTATCCTTTCATCACACATCCTCAAACTCTATGCTTATCTAATAATCTGAGAAAATGGACTACAGGAAGAATGCAATGTAAGCATTGGAGAAAGGCTCTTTAACATACAGATGCCACAACCTTCTTTACTGAAAGCTAAGAGGACTTGAACATTGATGAAGATGAACAATTACAGACTTCAGTATGAATTATATATCAATATAAACAATAACCACCACAAAACAAATTCACTGCCATTGAATCAATAGTGCCCCTCCCCAACCCCATGGGTTTCCAAGACTGTTACTATTTACAGGAGTAGAAAGTCAAATCTTTCTTTGACAGAGCTGCTGGTGGTATCGAACTGCCAGACATGTGGATTGCAGCTCAACTCGTAACCACTATACCACCACAGTACTCCTATGCCAATATCAATTAATTGAAAATCTATTAATTCAATTAAATGTTTTTCTTTTTTTAATTACTAAACCATTTTATTGGGGGCTCTTGCAGCTCTTATAATAATCCCTACATCAATTGTATCAAGTACATTTGCACATATCATCATTTTCAAAACTTTTTTTTCTGCTTGAGCACTTGGTATCAGCTCCTCTTTTTTCCTTTTCTCCCCCACGCTCCCACCCTCATCGACCCTTGATAAATTAATATGTACTCTCGTTTTCATATTTTACACTATTCACTCTCTCCTTTCATCCCCATTTCTATTGTTCATCCTGGGGGATGGGGAGCATGGGGAAGAGGGTATGTGTGTTATATATCGATCATTATAGTCAGTTTCCCATTTCTCCTCTTTTGCCCTCCACCTTCCCAATACTTCGTGGTATTGCTACTCCCATTACTATTCCTGAGGGGTTTATCTGTCCTGGATTCTGTGTGTCAAGATCTCTTATCTGTACTAGTGTACATGCTCCAGTGTAGCCAGATTTGTAAGGTAGAACTGGGGTCATGACAATTTTGGGGAAGCATTAAAGAACTAGAGGAATGTTATATGTTCCCTCCGTGCTATGCTGCAGCCTGGTTGTCTCTTTTTTACCCCTTGTGACCCTTCTGTGAGGGGATGTCCAATTGTCTACAGAAGGACTTTGGGTCTCGACTTCATCCCCCATCACTTGTATTGGTATATTTGTTTGTTTGGGGTCTTCTGATGCCTGATAACACATTGTGATCACACAGGCTGGTGCACTTCTTCCAAGTGAACTTTGTTGCTTTCCTGCTAGATAGTCACTTTTTAAACTTCAAGCCTTTAAGACCCTAGATGCTATATTTTTAAATAGTTGGGCACCATCAGCTTTCTTCACCACATTTGTTTATGCACCCATTTTGACTTTAGTCATCAGGAAGGCGAGCATCACAAAATGCCAGGTTATTAGAATAAAATGCTCTTGCATTGACTACTTGCATAGAGACCTAATGCACATCTACTACTTTAACACTTAACATTTAAATATAGGTACATATTAAATATATATATATGTACATAGACCTATATCTCTACAATTATATATGAATATGTTCACACATGTGCTTGCCTATAGTTATACTGCTATAATGTCTTTTGGAAGCACACACAATTGAAGACAAAATATATAACTGGGACTTACTAAAATTAAGAGACTTATGTGCATCAATATGCTTCATCAAAAGAGTAAAAGAATTGTTTGTTCTTTTGGAAGTACATGGAACATTCATTTATGAAAAATATGGCGTGTGTTATGGACTTTCAAAAGAACAAACTAACCTGCCTTGAAAGGAGAATAGCCAGGGTGCTCCTTAGAAGCAAAGATGGCAAGGCTTCATGTTATGTATTTTGGATATGCTGTCAGGAGAGACCAGTCCCTGGATCATGACATCATGCTTAGTAAAATAGAAGGGCAACAAAAAAGTGAAAATCCCTCATCAAGATAGATTGATACGGTGACTGCAACCATGAGTCTAAAGGTAAGAACAATTGAGAGGAGAGCAGAAGACTCAGTAGTGTCTCGTTCTGTTGTACACAGAGTCACTATGAGTTAGAACTAACTTGATGGCACCTAATAATAACATGTTACCCATCTTGTCTTGAAAGAAATAAGAGTACCCACAAAGGGGAAAATATCTTCCATAATGACATAATGGACAAGAGACTAATCTCTAAAACTACAGAAACTTGCAACAACTGATTAAGAAAATAAATAATCCAATTAAAAAGTGAGACTATACCATGTATAGTTCACCAAAGAGGGTATCTAAATGATTAACATATGAAAAAATGCTGGTGATCATTAGTCACCTGGGAGATAGAATCACAACAATGAGAAGATATCATCTTATGCTGACGATGACAAGCCAATTCACAAAAAGATAAAACAACAAATGGGAATAGGGCAATACCCCTAACAACTGGGAACAGAAATTCCAGACCTCTCAGGAGTTCTTTAATCATTCATCTACTTTGTTCTTCTTAAGAAGTTCTTTGCTTATCCTGTGTCTATTCCTTCTCCAAATAAAGTTTGCAATTATTTTTTATATTTATTTAAAGAATGAAGTTGGGATCTGGATGAGAATTATGTGGTATGTAGATCAATTTGTATAGTATTGACATTTTCACATATTAAGCCTTCCTATACACGAACATATATTTTTTTTCATTTATGTTCCTTTTGGTTTCTTGTAGTACTGTTTATACATTTCTTTGTACAAGTATTTTGTTACGCTTAAGCTTGCTCCTAAATATTTCATCTTTTTGTGTAGTTGTTAGAAATGATATTATTTTCTCCTTTTTTTAATACTGTTTTATTTCACATGTATATTTTTGTCTCCCCACCATTTCCATTTGTCTGACCACTGCTACTACTCTGTCCTATCATAACATGCCATATATACTTTGAACCAAGCAAAGGATGGAGTTCCATCTTTACAAACTAAACAGGCATTTTAGACAACACATTCTTGGCAAAGGAACCTGGACAACATTTATCAGAAAAGGTAGGGAAAGTTCTCACTCTGCATTATAAAAAAGGTTGGCCAGATAGCAACTGTTACAGAAATGAAACAAGATGGAAAATTTTAACAAACTGTTCAAACTCTTTTCTTAAAGAGACTTCCTTCACTGCCAGAGATCTTGAATAGCCTCCTGGTCAGTCATCCAGAAGCAATTCTTCACATAACTGATGAATTTGGCTTCCACTTTAGGAAGAGAACCACCCTTTTCTATACTTGGTTGCATTTTTGCTTTAATGTTTTCTATAGAACTGGGGCCTTTTGGTGTTTGGGAAGTTTTTTCCTGTTTTTTTGAAGGATTCTTGACCTTTGGTGTTGATGGCTTTGAGTCTTTTTCATTCTGGTTCGATTTTTGTGCATTTTGGGCTGGAGTATCCCATATAGATTTCTTCACTGGAGCTTTTTCTTCAGTTTCATTATCAAAATCATCATCATCATCATCATCTTCATCAGCAGCAGCAAATTTTACCTTTTTCTGTGGAACCTAGTGGGGGCAGAGCACTTTCCTGCTATACTTAAGAGTTTCATATCCTCCTCCTCTTCATCATCGGACTTTGCATCCCCCTCCACAGCTACTAAATGCTGTCCACTAGTATGCACAGGTCCTGAGCCACACTTCAATTGTAACACCACTGGTGGTGTTCTTTCAAAGCCCCCAAGGGAGACCGTTGGCTGTACAGACATTTTCAAAGTTGGCGGTGTTACTTTAATGGTGCTGCCTTCGTAATTCATTGCTTCTGTTTCAACAATATGCAGTTCATCCTTTGCACCAGTACCTAAACTGACCGTTCTTAAAGATAACTGGTGCTCACTTTCATCATTATCCATCTTAAAGTAATAACCTTTGTTGGCCTTTAGTTCACAACTGAAAAGATAGTTTTGGGGCCTCAGGGGGCTCATGCCCATATCCATTGAATCTTCCATGGGGTGGAGACATGTACTTCGGTGAGAGAAACGGAAAACAGAGATAAACCACTGCTGTTGCTATAGACAGCAGCACAGGATGGAATCACACCAGGGCCATTTCTCCTTTTTAAAATCACTTTATTGGGAGCTCATAAAACTCTTAAACATCCAACGTTACATCTATTGCATACAAAGTACATTTGTACCTTTGATGCCATCATCATTTTCAAAGCATTTTCTTTCTATTTAAGCCCTTGGCATTGGCTCCTTCTTTTCCCACTTCCTCCCAGTTCCCCCTCCCTCATGAACCCTTGATAATTTATAAATTATTATTATTCTGTCTTATCGAATGCTGTCCCATGTCTCCCTTTGCAATTTCCCTGTTGTCCATACTCCAGGGAGTCCATCCTCCCGGTATCACCACTCTCCCCACTGATTTTAAAGGGATTATATATCCTGGGTTCCCCATGTTTACGGTTCTTATCTGTACCAGTGTACATGCTCTGCTTTAACTGGACTTGTTCTCTTAATTATTGTACAGAGATGACTTCATTTGTATATAGGAATTAGATTGATTTTAAACCATTCAGTAACCCCTTTTTCTGCTTGCCCAACTGCCTCTTGATCCAGATACAAGTTTCACATAAACACAATGAAGTCATTTCCATTTTCCTCAAGGTTACCCAGAGTTTTTTTTTAATTATCCACAAAGTTGAATGCCTTATCAGTCAATAAAACACAAATATTCTCTGCTTTGGACCAAGATCCATCTGACATTAGCAATCATATCCCTTATGCTACATCCTCTTCAGAATCCAGTATCAGCTCTCTGTCAATGTACTGCTGCAACTGTTGGATGATCTCCTGCAACATTTTACTTCCATGAGATATCAACAATATTGTTTTATAATTTGAGCATTTTGCTGGGTCATCTTTCTTCAGAATGGCAGCAAATATGAATCTCTTCCAGTTAGTTTCTGATTGAACACACAGGTAGAATTCTTGTTTCTTCCTCACTAGCTCTCCTGGTTGATGCATAAATTTGAATAATAGTTGGATTGATTGGATTTCCTCAAAGGCAGATAGAAATAATTCTGTCACAGACAACATTGTGGTTCAAGATAGACCTGGAAATGTCATTTTTAACAATGAATGCAACACCATCCCTCTTGATTGTGTTATTACTGGCATAGGAAACAATAAGATTTTCTGTTTCAAAACGGTCAATACCAGGTTGATTCGGCTCACTAATGCCATATGTGTTCCACTGCCTTTCTGACAACTTCTAGTTTTCCTTGAATGAACATCATATATTCCAATTTCTTCTTATTAGCATATTTTGCCGCTGTTAACCTTACCTTGAGCTGTGCCCCATCAACAAATGAAGATCCCGAAGGTTCCACTCTGGGATTTTACTCCATTCACATCCTTATGGGAAAATCTACTCTGAGAAAACAGTTTCTTCACCAGTCACAATTTGAGTGCCTTCTGACCCAAGGTGGCACTATCCCCAACCATGTTCTGTTCCCATTCATATGGTCTTCTGTATCTGACTGAGTTTCACTTCTATACATAAGTTTTTCAGTGATTACATCCTTCAAATTGGACAGCTGATTCCTTCTGCATTATCTGTTTGTGGTCTGCAAGCTCCACTGAAGCTGCTCACTTGGGATGACCCTGGTGGCATCTGAAGGATTAGTGACTTGGCTTCCAGCATCACAGATGTACACAAGCGACCACAGTACAACAAATTGACACATACGCAGCAGACAGTAATTGAATATAATATAAACATTACATCTAAAATAAAAGAAATATTCTTAGACGAGTATTAATGTTTCTTATATTTTTAGGCATTTGCAAAGTTAAAATTCAGTTAATATTTTATTAAATGTATTATTGCTCACAAAATTTATGACATAATTCTCTGTGTAGACAGTTACAAAGTAATTTGATTAAATTCATTGAAATGGTATATTTGTTCTAGTTCCCTCACTTCTTCTGCACATTATGTGGTACTGTCATTCTCACTGGCTGTTTACCAGGGCATGTGTGAGAGCATACTTCTGTGAGTTCATGATGGCAAAGAACGTTGCTGGCCCTCCTAGGTGGAGTTGCTGCTCTTTTGCTCATCCTGAAGAGCATTTTCTGATCTGTTTATCCAGGCTTCCATTGTGGCATTTTCCCAGGAGCTGAAGAGTTCTTCAGAGGCTATCTTCTGGAGTGCAAATTAATGTTTTCTTGCCCCCAATAGCAGGGTGGTGCCAACTGAGCAAACTGGTAAATCTGGCCTCAACTGATTAGTGTATCATCTGAGCACATGTTTTCTTAGAGAGGCATCGGTTGCCATGGTTCTAAGTGAAGTTATAGTCTCATTTCTACTGATCCATTGGTGTTTACCATATGCCATAACTTCATTATCGAAATAAATATACACTCTCACAAATCAGTCTTTACATATTCTTCCTCCATCCTCATGTCATCAGTCAAGCTCATGACCAGACTGGCTTGGATTATGAAGCTGATCTTTAGGCATGAGTCACATTTCTTCTCATCCATTAATCTTGCATGGCTCCCTTATCTGTTAGCCAGGTTAGCCAAGACTCATTGTTCTTTTGTCTAAATGTCCTTATTTCCCCTCATTTTCTAAACATTGTACATGTGGATTTGAGTATATTTTTGAGTAATTTCCCTTTGTGATTAGGGCATATTTTAATTGTAGTTATGACTACTTATCAGTAGTCCAAGAACCATTTGTCACAAGACACCAGGTCTAATACTACCCACTAGAATACTGTTCCAGATACACAGAATCACACCTGTCTGTTTCCAACAAGGGTAATTTTACCTTATAAAATTGAGAAGAGGCTGAGCCTCAGTGGTGTAGCGGTTGAGTGCCGGACTGTGGCCCACGGGCTTGGCGGTTAAAATCCAGCAGCAACTCTCCAGGAGCAAGGCTGGACCTCCCACTCCCACCAGAGGGCAGTGATGCCTAAAAAAACTTTAAAATTGAGGAGAAGAAAGATAAAAATATGAAAGAGTCAATGTGTGAGAAATATGTAGAGCCAAAGACTCTTTCACTATGGCTTCTTTTAGAAGACAACTAACTTTTACAGGATACAAGGGTTTTGTTTGTTTGTTTAACCAGGAACATATTCTTTGTCGACAAAATAGTTTTCTTTGACTAGCAAAAGAACTAGTGAAGATTCATCCATTATTTCAAGAATTTTTACTTGGCAAGCAGGACTTGAATTTTCTTTTGGTTTATCAGTTGCAATACTGGTGGACACTGAGGACACTGAGAATGAAACGTTTAGAGGCCAACTGATAAGGTATCATTAAACAGTGAACACTTTATATTAATGAATTTCCTAATACTTTATGAACGTTCAAAATTAAAACATGTAAAATTTCAAACCAATTACACATTGTCATAGCAGTATATACAAAGAATTATCTGGAGCCTGCTTTCAAATTGATTTAACTTCTTTTCTTTCTTCATGACAAGTTTTGTCTAAACTCTTACTATGCTACTTAAAAAACCATGAAGCACAGAAGAATTAGATTTAATATAGACACTCTGGAGTTAAACAGTTATTAGCAGCTCAGAGAGGGTGGGAGGGAACAACAGGAAGAGAATAACTTGCACTACTAAGCACAGCTGTGAATTTACTGTTCTTTTAAAGAAGAAATCATTAATTGGGCTAGTGGTTTCTTTCTTTCTTTTTTTTTTTGTTTCCAACTTGTAAGTCTTCATTTTTTGTTGTTGAGAAAATTACACAGCAGACCACATGCTGACTCAATCATTTCTTCATTTACAATTCAGTGATAATGTATTCTTCAAGTTGTGCGCCAATTTTCCAGCTCCTCTTCCAAATTGTTCCTTCTTCATTAAAATGAACTCACTGCCCTGGAGTTGCCGTTCTAATCTTTTTTTTTTTAATTTTATTGGGGGCTCTTACAGCTACTACAACATTCAGTACATCATTTGTATCAAGCACATTTGCACACGTTTCCACATACATTCCCCAACATTTTCCACTTGAGCCCTTGGTACAAGCTCCTCTTTTAAAAAATTAACTCCCCTTTCCCCTTTCCCCCTTTTTTTAATGAATCAATTCATTGTGGGGCCCATACAACTCCCATCACAATCCCTAACAACATCAGTTGTATACAGGCCACTTTTACACACCCATTGCCATCATCACTCTCAAAACATTCTTCCTCCCTCCAGGCCCCCATTATCAGCTCCCTATATTACCCTTCCTAACCCCCTTCCCCTTGAACCCTTAGTAATTTACAAATTATTTTTTCATCCTGTACACTGTACAATGTATCCCAACACTCACTTTCCTGTTAAATGTGTCCCAACACTCACTTCCCTGTTGTCTGTGCCCCAGAGAGGAGGCTACGTGTAGATCCCTGAAGTTGGTTCTCCCTTTCTATTCCTCCATCCCTCCACCCTCCTGGTATTACCACTCCTATTACTAGTCTTGATGGATCATCTATCCTAAGTTTCCCATGTTTCCAACTTCACTGTACATCTCCTGGTCTAGCT